>KN714657.1:1407397-1677955 GCA_000812005.1 Coccomyxa sp. LA000219
CGTAACAGCTGCCTGTAAGTGTCTAGCTCCACCTGTACATGTGAGCGGCATGGGATGAACGTACTGGGCACACAGCAGACGCACCCAGGGCTCTCGTGTAGGGCGCCAGCCAGTCTGCTGTCCTGATGCACTCCTGCTGCAGCCGGCCAAGCGCAGCATCCTGAAGACTTCTGCGCGCACGTTCCCAAGCTACCTTCAGCGCAGCTCAGGGCCCTTGGTGTTTGCCCAAGGAGCACTGGGGCTGGCCAGTTCTGCATGATAGGTGCCAGTGGCGTATTTTTACTCAGATTCTGTCTAAACATACCTGGCAGAGCAGAAGTTTGCAGTAAGGAAGTCTGCCGCTGCCCCTCCAACAGCATCGTTGGCATCTGCCAGAGACGCTTCGGGTGACAAGTCTCCAGACCCCTCCCTGACTTCCCCGTTGCTGAGGTGGGAGTGGTTCACTCCAGGCAGCAGCACCACCGGCTGGTTCTTTGCAGCATACCTGGAAACAGTGAAGGCTCTCGCGTACACTCTGTGTGACATCTATTCATTTGGGCAACTGGAGGCTTGAAGACCCTCATCAGTATATCGACATGGATGGTCAGCGCCAGGAACAACGCATGATTGGCCAGAGGTGAGAACCTCTTGCCAAACTCATTGCTGCAGGCTGCTGACTCCATTGCAGGGAATGCCAGCCGGGCAAAGCGCGCTTGACCGTCCAGCTCACCTCCCAGATGCATCACAGGCCTGCGAGCGCAGCAGCTTACCTCAGATTATAAAGGGCGCTGTACACAGCAGTGCAAGACCTTGTCAGGGCGCAAAGGCTCAAGCAGGCAAGGGGAACTAAGAAAACGAGACCTGCTCCACTCGTAGAGGCTGGCGTGGTAGTCTTGGGAAGGGAAGAAGTAGGACCCCAGCAGGATCAAGGCCCCTGCTCGTTGAGCAGCTATTGGCGCTCCAAACAGCGCTGCAGAGCTGTGCGCCATCACTACCATGTTGTTGCACCTCCCTGAAGGGCCAAAACAGCCATGTCAGAAGACCCAGACCAGTCAAGTTCCGGGCTGCAGCCACCCACTAGGGCAAGGGTTCTCCAACGCGGTTGGCAGCCAAGGATCAATTGAGAGTCTTGACGCGAAAGGATGAGGAGTTACCTGAGGGTAAGAGGTCAGCAGTGAAGCCTTGAGCCTGTGAGCGCTCCACCAGCACATCCACGCATGCGCTCACACGCGCTGTGGCCTGCTCCATCACATCTGGGGCCTTGACATCGACCTCCTGCCAGACTGGGTATGCAGTTGCCACCCAGAGCTGGAGCTTCCCCTCGACTTCACTCTGCATGTCACATTCCGAATGGCATTGTGCCCTGTGACTTGGTGGATGACACCAGCCCAGCTGTGATCAATAGGTGTTTCAGTATCTGCACGAGAGCAGATGTGGCTCATGTCACCTTGAGTCTGGTGAGAAGGCCGTCATATGCTTCACACTTCATGTATGCCCCTGGCAGCAGCATCAGCAGCACACTTGCCAGCGGCTGCTTATCGTCCGGCGGGCCTGGTGCGAGAACTACATGCCTCGCGTCATCGCCAAGCCTTGCTTGGCAGATGTGGTATTCAGCACGGCGATGTCTGTCATGCTTGCCTATCCATAAAGGGGATGGCCTCATTGGACGACGCACATGACATGCACATGTCTTGCAACGCAGCAAACAGCCAGTACTTTCCAGAGCTGTGAACTTCCGGTTATGCATTGGATCAGCTGTGATATCCTGTCGTTCAGGAAGGACCTCTCGGAGTTTTATTTCTGTACAGCAAATCAGTGGTCATCTTGGACCAGGAGCTTTAGCTCACCCCAACCCTCAGAAGAGGTCAGCAGTGCGATAAGATCACTTACTGCGCAATCGGAGCCACCTATGGTCTCTTACGGCTGAGAGGCAGCATGCCGGAAGTTACTGGGCGTGTCGGGTTTCAGGGGCATGCTGACGTTGGAACCCTGCTGCTCACACCGAAGAGGTGAGCGTTTGGGGTACCAATACTTCCTGTACATGCAGCAGGGACATATGTGGACGTCAGCACTGCACAATGTAGAGCGCAGAACCCTGTCATAACGGGGCCTCGCACACAGACGGGATGGACAAAAGGGGGATGTCCTTCAAGGGCTCCACGCCTTGGTAAGAGCAACTGTCGGAACTGTTGATACGAGTCTTGGTGTCTTCGCGCCCCTGCAAGCCCAGACTCATGCACCTATCGACCTTGCACCACGAGTACGAACTGTACGTGAGGACTGCACCGGCAGAATGTCGAGCATTCCTCACTTAAGGGTGCGAGGGCCACTCATCGTGTTGATACGGGACTGACAGAATGGGGCACCTGTGATCCAGGGATCTGGACAATGACTATCCAGCGGATGGCAGCGCATATGAGATAGATGATTCATGTCCAGCTAAGGAGGGAGCTACAGCAAAGGTGGCTCGCCTGTTAGTGTCCTCCGTCAGCGGTACAGAGATGGGCCCTTGAGACCGTCTCCGTCCTGGCATCCTGAGAAAAGATCAGCTGTGCACGTGAGACTTATGCACTAGGTGTCAACCTGCAGGTCTACAAGGGCTACTGCTCCGTCAAGAATAGCACTGTTGCAATCAAGATGGTGGACCTTGATAAGTACGAGGGCAAGACAGACCTGGTAAGAACCTCGCGCCGGCATACCCATACACTCTGGAGGGAGCCATGCCTGGATCTTAGAATGCTCAGAGTGGTCAGCGCTGTGCAGGACCAGCTGTCGCAGGAGGCCTCAGTGATGAGAAAGTACAGGCACTACAACATTCTGCCCCTGTTCTGCTCGTTTGTGCATGGGCACCATTTATGGCTGGTCATGCCATGGATATCTGGTGGTACCCTTGCAGAGATTGTCCAAGCCCGGTGAGTGCCATTCCAGGACTGGCAAACCCCATGGCTTTGCTCTCACTCGCTGCCAGAATTCCAACAGGCGTTCATGCATGAGAAGGTCAAGCATTGTGCATTGCAGGTTCCCGGAGGGGATGGAGGAAGATCTAATTGCTACAATTGCAAAGGATGTCCTGCAAGGGCTGGAGTACATGCATGGCGACGGCAGCATGCATAGGTGCGCTCATGTCTTTCGATCTTGGTTTGTGTCCCTGTTCCCTGGCCTTTGAGGCCTGCAGGAGGCTGCTCATCATCTGTGCAAGCACAATGCGGCGTGCAGGGATCTCAAATCAGGCAATCTGCTGGTGGCAGACAGCGGGCAGATCTTGCTGGCAGATTTTGGCGCCTGCGCTATTCTTGAGAGGGAGGCCGCTGCACCTGGCATAGCAACAGCCCTTCAACCCCCTGAGGATGGCTCCAATCATTCCTCCGGCTCCTTCTCAAGCGTCCAGGGTAAAGATCCGCCTTGTGTCTTACCACCTCCCCCCCTCCCAGCGCCCCACACCTTTGTGCATAAGCCTGGCCTGTGGGGTGACTGGGCACCAAAGGGCATGCAGAGTGTTGAATGTGATCAGCACGTGCATATCCCGGTGCTGTGCTGCATGGTTGTACGGCGTGCCATGCTTCAGGCATGCGGTGCTGCGCAGGGGCATTTGCGGATGGGGCCACGCCTGTTCACTCACCTTCGCCTGGAGGAGGCAGCATCATGCTGACCGAGGTGCCCGAAGACAGCGCCTCCTCTTGGAGCGCTGCTGGCACGCCCATGGGAGGCAGAAGCGTCTCCAGCAGCGCCAGCGCCAGCAACTGGGGCAGGTGACTGACGCACCCCTCAGTGTGCAGCAGCCCTGATAACCCCAGCACGCTCTTCCAAGGCTTGGCAAGGAAAGTGGATCAGTTGCCTCCAAGGCAGCAAAGTCTCAGCTGTAGGTTTTTGCCATGCAGATACCTCTCTCGGAACACCTTCATCGGCACACCTCACTATATAGCTCCAGGTGGGGATCCAGCCTATGCTGTCTCTACCCCTGCGGATTCTCAGCAAGGCCTGGGAAGGCTTTCACTGCATTCGGTCAAACCTAGGCCATACTTGCATGTCAACACATGCAGAAGTTGGTGTGTCAATATGACAGTCTCTAGTTGCTGTGCAGAGGTCATGCATGTGGAGGTAGAAGGGTAAGCCATGTCGTCCCTTTGCTATCAATGTGCTCTTAAGACCTGCTGTCTCAGGACCTGCAATGTATCGCACATGTAACACCAATCTTGTCGTGATCATGCCTTCGTCTGTGCACAGGTACACGCAGTCAGCGGACATATGGGCCTTTGGCATCATCATGCTGGAGCTTGCCACCGGCCAGGTGCCCAGGAAGGGCATGAACTTTGTATCGTTGGTCATGCAGACAGTGCATGGTGATGTGCCCACCCTGGCAGATGCTCCCACCAAGCGCACCTACTCGAAGGTCCGCATTCCCTGCCTCTCTGACTCGCGGCAGCATCCGTTGCTACAGGTGTAACCCCAGAGATCTGGCGCAGGATTGCGAATGTGCCTTCCTGCCTGTCACATGCTGGGAACCCGGCAGCTGTTTGTGTGTCTGACATGGGTGCACAACATGCAGGCCATGCATGACTTCACAGCGCGGTGCCTGGACAAGAACCCCAGTGCCCGGATGACCCCGGGGGAGCTCCTCAAGCACCCCTTCCTGGAGCGCGCGCAGGACAACGTCTACCTGGCGCACCGCCTGCTGGGCGCTGCGCCCCAGCAGCAGCTGCGCGCCACCAGGAGATCCTCTGACAGCCTTGCGCCTGAGTCTGAGGTGGGACCGCCACTCTGGTCGGCTCATTGCTATGCCGCTGACGGTGCTGCCCACCCTGTCTATGGCCTGTGCACCAGCCAAGGATACCAAGCTGCCAGAACCTGATAGTTACAATGTGTGGCAGGGCGAGAAGCAGTGAGCAGCTTGGTTGTCGTGCACTCCAAGCCGTGTCCCAATGGTGCACATTTAGCGATCATGTAAATGGCGATCATGTTAGCGTCCCCCCCCTCACGCTGGCTGGGAATGCAGGGGAGCTCGCCAAGCACCACAGCACATCTGCCGCCCAAGGCTGACAAGTCCTGGCTGGGGCGGATGCGGAGCACGAAGAACTTGAAAGTGTCAGCGCCCCAGGGCGTCATCCCCATCTGGCAGATCAAGTGGGTCGTGTACGTCACTGGGCGCAGATACTGCATCTGCTATCAGCTCGACCATGCGTTCAGGGAGGCCCGCATCCTGATCAATGACGTGGAGATCCTGCGCAAGGCATACAAAGCCTTGGAGCGGGTGAGTGGCTGCCTCTGATCTGCTGACAACTCTGAAAGCTATTGCCATTGAAACCCATGTCCACCTGTATGCCTGTACTTCAATAAGGCATGACTGCCTGAGGTCCCGCCTGACTGGTGGTGCTTGTGACAGATGTTCTGGCACACGGACACCTACAACCTGACCCTTGAGGAGCCCCAGCTCAAAGCCTTGCACGGCAAGAAGCTGATGATCAACGTCAGAGCTGGTGAGCTACAGATTTGCCACTCAGAGGGCGCCCCTGCATGGAGCTCCTCGCCTCATACCAGCTCGAGAGTACTCTGCGGCTCTGTGTCTGCAACATGGACAGCCTGCATGCTATCTGAGTGACTTACTATGCCATGTGGTGGTGTAGGCTCTGGGTGCTTGGACGGGTGTGCCAGGCTGGACGGGATAATGATAGAGTCGCCAGCTTGCGTGTCCACGCGCGCAGACATGTCGCCCTGCCTGCCGCCCATGAAGCCCTTGAGCCCCACGTCCTCCTACAAGAAGGCCCACTCCCAGGACCCACTCCCCTCACCCTTCCTCGGTGAGCGCCATCTGAGATCCCAGCTCCTGGACATGACTCGCCTGCAGCACACGGCTTGGCAAAGGACCTCTTCATGATTCTGACTGGGTGGGGGCCTGCGTTGCAGTGACTCGAAAGAATTTGAGGTGCAGTATCAGATCCTGCTCTATGCTCTGCAGGCATGCAAGTGAGTGGCTCTGAGGCTGATCTGGCACCGACACCGAACACTGACAAGGAGACGGGTCCCCAGTCGCAGCCGCAGCTCCTGCCGCGCTCCACGTCCACGCCCGACCACAAGGTGGACTGGCTTCACGTGTCAACATCTTAATGGATCCACTCGCACCATTGGCTGCTCTAGGGTTGATGCGTGCCTGAGACGCCTCGTGACGAGGGGATGCTCCAGGGCGTGAAGCATGAATGATGGCAGGCAGCCTCCGGCCTGCTGATTCCCTGACCTCAACTCTCACTGGCGAGGGACCTTATCACCTCCGCATTGGGATTGACAGGGCCACTGTGCGTAGCATGCGCATCCTTGACCTGGAAGGAGCTGGCACAGTGGAACCTCGAAGACACTCCTCTTGTTGCGCCCTGTGTGAGCTATCGCTACTCCAGGAATCGCCACATCTGAAAGAAGGGAGCTTCAGACTTCTGGCCTGAGGATATGCAGAACGCCTATCACGCCTGCAAATAGCCTACAGAAGGAGGATGGCCTCACACCTAGCACGTGTGCAGGTGGAGGCTGGGTCCGGCCAGCCAGCAGCGCTCGCAGAGGAGCAGCTCAGACATGTGCTGCACAGCATCAAGGTCTAGGCACACGGGATACGCACAGCTTCTGTATATACGCCAAGGCGACATCAAGGCTCTTCTTTCAGCTTTGAGGCCTGACTTGCAAGAACAGACTTCTACCAGGCCTGCGGCGCTCATGGCTGTGGTTTTCCTGGACACAGCTGACCCTTCCAAAGAGATGCACTTTGATGCCGCGCTTTGCCTGGGTTGAGGATTTTTGGGAAAGTAGGGTACGGAGACCCTGAACTGTCTCACATGAAGTATATCAGGACGATCTGTTTCGAGCAACAAAGATGAAGCAGAGTTGTAGCACACTGTGCCAATGGCTGAGGCTGCTTGGATAGATGACTCCAAGAAGCCGGCTACCTTAGGCCGGACTGACAGCATTGTCCACAAGCTGGACAAGTCGCAGTGATTGTACGAGCAAGACAAAGTCTGGTGTTGGAGCAGCATTTCGTATATTGTGGTGGCTTTGGGGGAGCCTCGTGTGGACTTGTGCTGAGCAAATTTGTCGATTACCCTAACTGGCAGCTGGGGTCACTGTGACGGAAACTGCCACCAGAAGAGGTGCTCCACCATTTCGCTCTGGACAACATTATTCCGTCTTGACGGCCTCGTTGCCACTCCCCAGACTCTGGGGTGCGAGGTATAGAATACTCAGTGAGGCCGTTCCCGGCGAAGAGCTGGGCACCGTCGCGCATTCTAGGCATGACGCCTCTGCAAGTGTCATGGCTGACTCCTGATATCTCCTGACACGGGGGCTAACCGCTCTTGAGGAGAGCTCAGCACGGCATACAAAGACTTGGAATGGCAAGCTGGACCCCCAGAAGGTCGTCCCAGAGCAGTGGATTGCTTGGCGGTACATTCAGTCAAACAACATGCGAGCAGACAACGAATAGCAGCAGGCACAAGGAGCAAAGCGGGAACGTACAGATGCCATCCGAACGCTCCCAGGTGAGATTTTGTAGCCTTCTGCACGGTCAAGGTGCTGTACGTGGGCTGCA
The DNA here is from genome assembly GCA_000812005.1 of Coccomyxa sp. LA000219. Classification (NCBI taxonomy): domain Eukaryota; kingdom Viridiplantae; phylum Chlorophyta; class Trebouxiophyceae; family Coccomyxaceae; genus Coccomyxa; species Coccomyxa sp. LA000219. The sequence continues at coordinate 1,414,941 of KN714657.1, forward strand.
CTGTCCAAAGTATGCACACAAGAAATCTGCAGTCAAGGCCCAAGGACTCCCTTGTTGTCCCTGCTTGCATTGATGTGTAAGTAATCTGCTTTCTGCTAGGCAAGATGGGTCGAGAACAACACCAGTGTCCAGCCACGCCGCTCGAAATACAGGCATGTTGGCAGCATCGCAGCATGTTACTCCCGATGCTTCCATCGCTGGGGCGCAGATAACCTAAAAGGTTCACATGCAATGCGTACGCGGGCCTAATGCTAGTTTTGGACGCTTGTAGTCTCGACGGGCTCCAGTCTGTGAAAGGCATCTTGAGATATACTTTAGAGGGAGGACCGTCATACGGCCGTGTGCACACGGCTTTAGCTTTAGACGAGCCAAGATTGTGCGTACAATGAGCGCAGAAAGCTGAGGGTGGCAGCCTTGCTTGCAGGCGGCACCAAACCAGAGGCGGCCCCATCCCTCAGAAGGCATCATGGCCATCTACCAGCAATTCCAGCACCTTTGGACCCGTGATGCTCAGTACCTCCCCGAGCACCTCCAGCAGCCTCAGCAGCATATTGTGCAGCAGCTCCATCCAGCAATCACCGCCACCCCTGCGTGGCCGTCCATTGCCAGCTGCTCAGGTACCGCTGCAGCGGCTGCCTGACCATAAGCAAGCAGGACTGCTCCGGTCTTCAGAGCAGGTAGGGATCACGACCTGACAGACATCTGACACATTGAGGGATGCACCTTTGCCTGGACAAAATCAATGTGGCACTGCAGCCAGCTCTGATCCCTGTACATGCAGTCTGAGAGTTCCTTAGGGAGACGTGTGTGTCTGCTCTTGGATGTTGCCATATCTCACACTGTGAAAGTCGCACGTCATTGCGTGGTTGAGCTGATTTGCACATTGCTGTCAACGCCCTCTTTGGATGTGGGTCTCAGGGCTCATACCCTGCCCAGAAGCTTTGATGTGTGTGATGCTACTTCAGGCAAAACGAGGATATGAGAAAAGAGCAAGGAGAGCCTGGGGTACAGCGGAAGTGCCGTTGCTTGACATGCAATCATTCCCAAGCGCTTGACTGATATGAGCAAGCATCCCACGGAGTGTTACATGGTCCACAGCTGCTGCTTATAGTCTACACTGTGAGCTCAGGAGCTTGCCTCATGTTAGGGGGCTGTGTCAATCAGTGGTGTTTGAGGAACAAAGGGTAGCTTGCAGAATACCGCATATGGGTGTTGCGAATGGAGGGGCTCGTAACAATGCAGAAAGCCCCCTTCTGTCCCCCAGATGTCTAAGAGGATCTGCGGGCGAAAGGTTGAGAAGCGTGACAAACCATATGTGACAAGAGACAGCTACAGGGTGGCACCTGTGCATGTAATCGGTCAGGTCAAAGCCATGCCTTTACGCAGTGCCTCTGACATAGGAGCTCGTCCTATTGCCATGCAACCCCTATCACTGCATAAGCGTCCGTCTGTGCTGTGGGCTCAGTATTAGGTGGGGTGTACATGACTGCATGCCCTGTCACGCAGTGCCCCACAGAGATACTGTGTACAGCCAGTATTTACAACGGCCCCAAGCTACCTTTCACCAATTGCAAGCCAGACACTTATCGAGAATATAGATTCAGCTTCTCAACGGCATGATCATGGGCAGGTCCTCCAGCACTGGCATCCCTCCCAGGTCGCCAATGAGAAGTGCTGACACAGGCGTCCCAGCAGGCAGCACGCCTTGTTCCTGCACATCATCACACAGCATTCGATGTCTGACCCAATGGCACTGGCACATTGAGCAGAAAACATGCAGCAAGCAGCACAGAGACGAGACATTGTGCATCTACTTGCTTCTTGACGCTGCTTTGACGGCCTCATCCCAGGCCATGCTTCTGGAAGACTGGAGAGCGTCATGATGCAGGAACTCACAGCTGGGAGCTCAAGAAGTGCGTTTGCTGAGCGCATGCTGAGGAGGCGGCTGCTGATCTGGCCACCCGTGCTGGCTGCAGCAAACTCAGCGCCCCCCGCCGCCCTGAACAACACACCCAGATCATCCACCTGCTGTTCCTGATCACACCAACACACAGCTTCCCGCAGTCCACTTGGCTCATGCTTACACGTCGGAAGCCTTCAGCAAAGCAGCATATTTCCTGTGGGAGCTGCCTGTGCTCAGTCCACCAAATGTCAAGACCTTAACACAATCCAGGGCGGGTGCTCAACCTGTGCCAGGAGAGGGAGACTCTGTGGTACTCTGGCCGCTCGGCGTCCAGCTTGATGTCTGTCTGCGTCCGGGCATCCACCCTCCTCAAGCCAGGCTCCTGCAAGCACATGCAGACGCATCATGCCCTTCCCTGTAGGGCCAGCACACTCCTCTCACCCTATCATTCAGGCCAACCACTTACGTGAGTCCAAACAGGGTGTCGCTTAGACGACTGCGGACAGGAAGCCGTGGTGCGAAGCAACAGCGCAATCATGACGGTGCTTGCTTAGTGCATGTACCTTATGGCCCGAGAGCTTCCGCAAGGCAGGCAGGCACACAAGGTTGTAGGTGACTATGCTGCTGACTGGGTTGCCGGGAAGCCCAAACACTATCATGGCTTTCCTGCTTTCCGAAGCATCTATCGTCGCAAATGTCAGCGGCTTTCCAGGCTTCATTCTTACCTGCACAGTCACTTTCACGGCTCAGTTACTCGACTTGATGTGCATGACGAGAGAGCTTCAGCATGGCAGTGCACAACAGTGCAGGTGGGTTTGTCACGCACCCGGCCAAAGTGCACTTTGCCTTTGCGCTCCAGGATCCCTTTTATGAAGTCCTTGTTCCCCATTGACACGCCTCCTGCAACATGATTAGCCCAGGTCAGGTACAGAAATGGACAGTACCCTCCTGAACAGCGCCTCATCTGCAGCTTAGGACCCAGCACTGCAGTACTCTAAGGTGGCTCTCTCAGATGCCATACCTGAGGTGAGTAGGACATCCACTCCCTTGCTCTCAGCTAGCTGGAATTTTGCTTCCGTCTGCAGCATGCAGGAAGCTGTGAATGTTCTACTATGACACTTTCAGTGTAATGTGATGTCTCATCCTGCCTGACATACTCAGTCAGGGCATGCAGCAATGATGATTGCATAGTGATGTCCCGTCAGAGCACATTGAATTGGTCACATGGGGCAGCTCTCAGCACAAAGCTGTCATGAGATGCAAGAGAGCAGGAGGCAAGGCCTCTGTCTCAGCTCTCACATCTTCAATTGTGTCCCGCGCGATGCCCAGATCGATGACCTCGCAGCCGCTGGTGGTGGCTGCGGACGCCAGCATGAGGCGATTAGCGTCCCGGATCTGTCCTGGCCCCAGGTGCTGCTCCCCGGGCTCCACCAGCTCATCCCCCGTGGACAGCACTCCCACCACCGGCTTCCTGTACACCTGCATCAGAGTGTGCCCAGCTGGAAGATCTGCTCTCTCAGACTACAAATTCCTCTGGGATGCTTTAGTTCACCATTCCTTTCCATACTCCCTCCGTGGACAGCAGTTCCCACCGCCGACTTCCTGTACTTCTGCACCTGACATACACTCACCTATCATCCCAGTCTGCACACTTCCTACTTTAATGCTGCTGCTGCACCACTGAATCCCCCAGTGCCGTGACAACACTGATAGCATGCATCCGCACTTCTCCATCACATGCCTTGTGCAGGAGTGCCTCTCTGTGAGGAGATAAACGGGTGCGTCAGGCGGAGGAGTCACTTCTTTCTACATGTTTCCATGCTTTGCCTACATTGGCATCTGTATTGGATAGCGCTGCAGCAAGGAGGGGCTCACTCTGAGCTTGGCTGCGCCCACTGTGGCCAGGAGCCCGACCTCAGCCGCCCCAATCACAGTCCCCTGTGGCAGCACAACTTCGCCGGCCTTGATGTCTGAGCCCACAGATCTCACATCGTCCCCAGGGCCCTTTGCAGCCTGCAGCAGTTGCGCAACGTCATCTCATGCCTCCTGGCTAGCTTCTTGAGGCAGGTAGCTGTACCAGCTGAGAAGCACACACAAGCCCTCAGGGATGGTGACACTGCTAGAATTGCTGTTCCATCACATTCACCACTGGACCCTCTTGATTGATGCGCAGGAGGGTTTGCGGGACTGCAGCTGATGAGCAAAACAATGCAGCATTTCGGGGACAGCACCTTCACAATCTTGACGCGTCGCTGTGACCCTGGGGGGCCTGTGACATCCTCTGTGTTCTCCACTTGCACTACAGCATCAGCTCCATCTGGCAGCGGTGCACCTGCGTACAGGTACCACCTACAAGTTGGCAGGATATGTCATGACGGAGAAGCTGTGGCTGGTCATCACAGGCAGGGTGCAAGAGGGCCCACCTGTGGTGATGTAAGCCACTTTTCCCTGGCTGAGGCTTCCTGGAGCTGAGCCAGCAAGCTGCTCGAACTCCACATCGTACTCCCCTGCGCCATCAGCTGAGCGGACAGCATAGCCATCCTGCATGTCATGAAGTAATATCGCTGGCTGGGATGCAGAACTTGCTAGCGGCCTTCGTTCTGACATAAGATTGGCTTCTGAAGTAGTCAAGTGCAGTGTTGATTGGATACGGCGCCTGCTGGGATAAGCCAAAACCTTGATAGATGCAGGAAAGGGGGGCAGCGGCTCTCTGGCCGTGATGGCTTCAGCCAATACATAGCCTGTCGCAGCAAGCAAGTCCACATTGACACTGTCCAACGTCGAAATACTGCGCTGGACGATCTCGTTGGCCTCTGCTATACTGAGCATCTTATACAGGTGGGCTGTCATCGCTTGCTAGTCACTCCCAGGCTGTGAGATAGTATTGCACCCTCAGCAGGCCGTCAAGATGCTGTTCGCTTGATGCAGCTTTCTCCTGGACTTTGGGTCTTGCGTCTGCCCAGGATCTGATAGCGTTGACCTGCCCTGTCAGACGTTGACCGCTTTGGGGAAAATCTTGCATTGACATACGCCAGTGAGGGCAATGAACGTGGCGTGTATAAGAGAGCTGCGATTCGCTGGCTTCGCTCCAAAGTCGTGACACATGTGGTGTGCAATAGTAGTATCTGAGCTCATGAGCACCCGCAGACCCTCTGAAATGTGATCTTATAAGTGATTACAGCTTTCTCCAGAACTGTGGTGTACAAAATTCTATGAAGGCCATCTACATATTATCAGATAGGCTGTACTCTGTCATGTATCAGCCCCGACAATGCTATCCATCAGAGCAGTCAAGACTTTGCGAGGTGCCCTCTCACATCTGCAGTTGGCTGGCACGTTCAATATAGATAGCTACCAGCTTTTGCTGCGAGGTGGAGAGGTCCTTCAGGTAGGGCATGAGGTCCTGCCCAACCTGCTTCCATGCATCGACCAACAAGAAGACAACCTGCAGTCCGCAAATGGCACTTGAGCTACTGAGAGTTGCGGGAGGGCCTTGTACATGGACAGAGGACCACATATAGTTCTGCACAGTGCCATGCACTTACATAGAGGGCAGGATGGCCAGGCGCATGATGGCAGGCTATGTGAGTCAAGAGAATGGTCAGGTGCCAGGGGAGGGTGGGTTGCTTGCCGCTTTCCGGACGTCAGCAGAGCTGTGCTGGAAGGCTCTGACTAGAGCCGGCATGAGGTCCCCTTGCAGTGCTGCATCTGCCTCTGCTCTGCCCATCTTTTTGACCAGCACTCCGCAGCATCGCAGCAGCACCTGTGATGATCCATCAGAACTCCCATCACTGCTGCCTCTGTGTGCTGGACAAAGTAAGGCTGGACATCAACATATCATGTGCCAATAGAGACAGCGGATGTATGAGGATGGTGAACATTTGGAGACAGACAGGCTGGATGACTGAGCGCCATCTTGGCAAAGTATCTGTTCGCAGGCTCTCAAGTGTTTGGTGTGATCAAGTTGTGGCCTGCCTGCAGAACAGGGGCTTCGCCCATGGCATCCTGTTGCTCCTTGCAAAGGGCGTCCACAAACTTCTGGAAGGCCTGCTGGCGAGGCAGCTTCCCTGCTATGGCCTCCAGAGCTTGCTGAGCTAGCATGCACACCTGGAGAGCACAGCAAAACTGTGCAATGGAGTACCATTAATGTCTCACGCAGTGCATCAAGGAGCCTTGATGCCCCATAGGGGACATGCCTGCCAGTCAGACAGACAGTCAATAGGAGATGCTGTGAGGTCTCACCTCTCTGGATGCATCACAGCAGCAAGTGAGCAGCCCCGGCACAATGCCCTCCAAGTGCCCCATCTCGAGCAGGACTGCGTGGCGCCCTACTGCTTCCAGTCCCAGCAGCGCTGCCTTACGCACCTCCAGCTCGCCGTGCAGAGCGTGGCCTTTGAGTGCTGGCAGCATGCTCTGCAATCGCAACACCCTATCTTTTCAGACACCTTAGATCAGCCTGTACCGGACCCTAGATCTGCTTTGCTCACTACAAGCAATCATCATGTCTGACAAATGTGCATTGACATGAGGTCTGACAACAGGGTTTGCTCCTCTAGCAGCAGCCATTGCAGCCCTGTAAAGGTAAATGCCTCCGCACACAGTCCCGCTAAGCACAGCCACACCTTAAATCATAAGTCTGTGTTCAAAGCAGCATGGCACAGGTATGTGCACACCTCAGACAGCATGGGCTCCCAGACTGCGCTGGGCGTGGACGCCAGGGCTGCAGGCAGCGCTTGAAGGCACAGCAGCGGCAGAGGCCCCTTCACACCATCCATCAGCATCTGCAAAGAACCCAGCCGCTATGCATACCCAATCACATTCAAGCCTGGCAAGCACATGCAGAAAAGCCGCTGCAGACATGTGGAAATGCATGGCAGATAGGATAAGGTCTCGAGCACCGCAACAGCAGTGTACTATCATGGCTTTTCGGCTTGATTTTATTGAGAAGGCATTTGTACCTCCACATGTGCTTGTGCGTCGGCCAATGAGCCATACGCGCGCCTGACAGGCAGAGCCGTGGGCGGCGTCGCAAACTGTGACAGACTGAACAGCTTGGATCCAGGTGTGCGCATGCTCAGAGGCGACTCCAGCTTCGGCGATCCTGTTGCCTGCAAGTCATGCACACCTCCTCAGCACTCTCTTCCAGTTTCACCAGCGCTCTCAGATTGCAGCCTGTGTGCCAGTCATTTGGAAACCTGCCATACGCGTGGCATGCGGGCAAAGCACCTGGGGAGCCGCAGGCTGGTTCCGGAAGTTGCTGGCATCCAGTAGCGGCGACAGCGCCTCGCGCTGAAGGTGCGGCGATGGCAGCCTCAAAGAGCTGGGTGTTTGATCAGCGGCTTGTCCATTTTCAGAGTCTGCAGACTCCTCCATGGGCAGCAACACCGTTGGCTGTGCCCTGAGCGGCTCCTGCTGGGCAGAGTGCCCAAGGGCGCTGCCCGCCTGCCCAGCTTCAACTTCCAGAGAGAGGCTCGCGGCAGGCTCATCAGCCCCTACTGATGAGTTTTGTGACAGGCGCAGCCGGCTGTCACGATCGACCTCGGCCATATCTGAGGGGTACGTGCAGCTCTGTGGGACCGCAGCAAGCTGCGTCTGCTGTGCCTCTTGTGAGCACTCCTCTGCTGGGCGAGCCTCCAGTGCGTCAGCTGCACTGGCAACCTGGACAATGCATGCCAGTTTGAAGCCCACCTTTGTCTGGGCAAGATGATCGGCACACACCACTGGCCATCTCCCGTGATAGCTCCAAGAATGTGCTGTTGGACAGCCTGTACACTTCGGAGCAGGCAACTGGAAAGTCAGAGCTGTGATTACAGGCAAAGGACCGCGGAGCTACATCTGTGGTGGAAGGCTAGAGGGAGTTGAAGAGCACCTGCAGGATCTGCAGCAGGGTGGTGCGGATGTCAGAGGCCAGGTCCACCGCGTCCAGGTGCTCGTGCAGGACGCTGCTGTCGACCAGGCTGTGCACCCGCGCCAGCGCCTGCTCTGCTGTTCTCCGCACCTCCAGATGCTTGTCAACCGCCAGGGTTGTCAGCCGCTCCACCCACTCCCTGCCAAGTTCACACATACAACTCAGTGCTATACTGGGCAGGTACCCTCTCTCAACATCATCGTCCATGTAATAGAGCAGCCATGCAGTGAGCATGGCAGGCTTCTCTTCGGCAGAGGATTATGAGATTCTGAGGCTTTGTATCATGCGGGGCTGCTGAGAGAGCAGCAGCAAGTCAGGTTCTTTGGATAGGCTCAAGTGTAGGAGACCACAGTAACGTCATGTGAAATAATTTGTAGTACAGGGGTGCCCTACCTGAGGATGTGGGGGATGATCTGGGACCCAGGCAGGAGGCGCTGCTCTGCAGCTGCTATGAAGGACTCCATGGCCGCAACCTGGGCCTTGATGCTTTTCTTGCTGCCCACTGCCCCCGTCAGCGCGGCCAGATATGCATCCGCGCTCACAGAGCCTGCTCAGACACAGCCGAATTGCCAAACTGCCTTGATCGTTGCACTGCCCTACACCAGGTGGCACCAAAGAGCATTGGTGCTGCAAATCCAGCCAAACCCTTTCAGGAATGGACTCTGAGGGCACAATGCCTTATTCATGCAGCCAGTATATGATGGCGAAAGAGTACCTGGCAGGATGGTCAGCGCCTGTGACGCTGCACGCCTGATGGGTTCCTTGCCATCAACCGCCCTAAGCAGAAGGGGCGGCAACAGGCGGTCCAGGTGGCGCTCCAGCTGGCTGCCAGCCGTGCTGAAGGCCGCAGCCAGCGCATGCAAGCAAGCCGCTGCCACCTTGGCGTGGGACTCACCTGTATGTGCAATCTCAGACGCCTTACCACCGGTCAATGACGATCTTCGCCAGGAGATTTCAACACAACTGCGTTGGTGTTACAGAGGAGTGAGACTGCTGGCTTGCCATCTCAAGATCTGTCTCAGTTGCGCAAGGCACGGTAGAATGGGCGTACCTATGTTCTCGACAAACAGCGCAACCAGCCTGTCCAGGTTTGCAGCCACACCATGAGCTCCTGAGGGTGAGCACAGCGCTGCTGTGAGGCTCTCAAAGCCATCCACTCTGATCTGCAGCCAGCAGGAAACAGAGATGACATTACCAGGCAGCTTCCAAGCTCCAGATTGTCAGTCGCTTCGAAATCCGGGTTCACAAACAGCACTTGAAATCTCTCAGGACCAGGTAATATACTGGTGGGGCTGTTAAGCACCTTCCAGTCGCTTCCACCAGCAGCGGCGTTGGAGAGCAGCTGCGCAAAAGGCACGGCTGCTGCGCTGTCGTCGCTATGACTGCAGCTGCTGACATACTCAGAGCTGCTCAGGTGCAGGTCCATGCTGGCAGGCGGCTGCATAGCTGATGCAGTTGGACCAGAGTACGCTGTCTGTCTTCTGTCTCCATATACACCTGGACCATTCATTCTTGTTTGTCCCCCATGATTGAATGAAGCACATCAGACACATATTTATGCAATCCCTGCATACGAGCGCTCAGCTTTCATGCATGCCGTTAAGTCTGCAGACTAGACATGGCTGCTGGACATGGCTGCTGGGTGCCGCCAGTCATGGAGCAGAGGGTGATCTGCAGGGATATCTGTCCTGCAGATTCCTCGAGATCCTGCCAGAGCCAGATATAGGTAAGCTTTGATCCAGGCATGTGCGGACCTGTGGCATCAACAGGCAGGTTGATGCGGAGCGCTGCTCCCGCCAGGGATTTGCGTGGCTTCATGGAAGCCCGCGCTGGCGGCGGCTGCGGCTGCGCCGGCAGCTGTGACTGCGCCAGCGCTGCGGCCTCGGCCGGCGCGGCTATGCTGAAGCGTCCCCGCGGGGGAGGCTTCCCAGAGAGGTGTCTGGCAGGCCCTGCTGCATCCCTGGCTGTATGCAGCGCCGGGATAGCAGATTGGCGCCGCGCAGGCGGCTTTGCTGGTGCAGGAGCCATTCTGTCGAGTGGTGGCAGCCCTGGTATAACAAACAATGCAATTGAGCGTGACGTAGCAGGACACAAGATGACGTCTCGGCATGAAGACCTGATGGCAGTCCTGCCAGCCCTAGCCCATCTTGCCAGCATTGCTGCAGCGATAACAATATGCAGGGACATTGCTTAGCCTACACCGTCTTCCTGGATGAAAAGAAGCAAGCATACTTGGTCCTCAACTCCATGTAATGTGTGACATGCTGAAGAGTGTATAGTGTCTCACCTTCCAGAAGGCCCTCCTTCAGCTTCTGCCTGAGGCTGTTGTCCACTGAAGCTAGCACCGCAGAGACTCTGTCAGGCCGGGCCCTACTGTATGCACTGAAGGCTGCGCGGCCGGCGTTCCTGGTTTCCGAGAGCGCATCCTGGACGGCAGCCTTGATGGCTGATTCCAGTGCATCTGTGCTCCTCTCATACTCCACCGCATCCCAGTCGTGAATCACCTGCAGAGTGCATGTGTATACGGTGACGCCTCATGACATTTGCTATTCTGCTGCATGTGCCTTCAGAGGTCTCTAAACGGCATACGCTCCTTGCAGGCTGATTCCATGCACATGCTAAGCCATAGAGCATAGAAGATTGACAGGACCCTCAAGCAGCATTTAGCAAGGGCATGCAGTTGCAAACCCCTGCTGAATTCTGCACCCTGGACGGACCTGTGCAAGGTACTCTGCGCAGCACAGCCGGAGCTTGGGGCTCCGGTCCTTGCAGATAGCATCGCTGATGCGCTGCACAATGCGCCATGAGTGCGAGTTGGTCACGATGGCCCTGATGCACTCGTGTGCGGCATCCGCCATCACCTATGACAGATTCACATTCATCAGCCTGATACAGTTCCTTGAGCTCACTCTGGGCTACTGAGTCTTGAGAGGAATCACGAATGCATTGGGCTATGAGGCAAATGTTCAAGGTTCCCCAATAGACACTCCAATGGGGAATTTTATAAGGACGCACAGTGATGGCATGATGGACAGGGGACACTGTACCTGGACAGTGATGACCAAAACCTTGAACAGGGCAGGCAGGATCTGCACCGCCAGGCTGTCGAATTGAGAGCCCATAGCCTGAGACAGTACACAGATGAGCTGGCATGCCTGGCGGGACACTGCCGACCGCCTGCGAGGCATTTTTCCAATCAGCTGCCGAGCTGTACTCAGGGTGGGGTCTGACTACATCCAGGTTGCATCATTAGCAGCAGGCTGCACGAGTTCTTGAGTGCCAGCTGTCATAAGGTAGCGAAGATCCAGAGAACTGGCGGGAACTAGCGGGCACAGCTGTGTGAGCACATCTGGAACCATGCCTGTCCAGCAACTGGGTGATGATAGGGTCCTGCAGCGGCCGGAAGAGCTCCAGGAATGCATGGAAGCTTGGCGCCCCACCCAGCACCACACCCTCCAGCCTGAGCAGCGCCTACACAGAACATGGGCAATTTCACAGGAGTTCACACAAGGTCCAGTGGGCTCAGGTGCAGGTGCAGCAGCCATAGATCTGCTCAGCACCCGGGAAAGGGATCGGGCACCTGGATTCTGACAGTCCATTCGGCGGTAGGAGACAGCTTCTTCAGAATGCTGTCCAGCTCTTGCTTGAGCTCACGGTCTGTTGTCACATAGACAGAGTCTGCTGTGGGGAGCTCCCCACTCTTTGTGTAGCCCCCTGAGTCCTGCAAGGGCATCACGTCCAGTGGGAACCAAAGAATATCCCCTCCTGGATGTTGCTGCACACCCGGGTGCCCAACAGCAGGCTCGGGAAGTCAACCCATCTGCTGCAGGCATGTCTCACCATGTAGCCTCCCCTCCTTGAAGTTGGCTGGGAAATTGAGCTTGCCGCAGACGATGCCTGCTCTACATCAGAGCTGCCCATGCTGCTGTGTGCTGTGTCAGCAGGGCTCTGGACACCTGCCATACTTTCTTCCCAGGTAGGCTCTGCGCACAGGCAATGCTTCCTCAAGCACGGCCCGTCGCTTGCTGTTGTGGTGAAGGCAGGCCAGAGTCTACGTGAAGTGGCTCAAACAGCCATATAATAAGATGACTGGTCATACCCTTCTCGGCGGATGCGAAAGCAGATATAAGCGGGTATAGGCTTTCCAGTGCCGTCAACGCTTGTTTCAGGTTGTATAGTGCCGCACCTAGAGACTCAAGTGAGGTGCCAGACCTTGACAAGGAGTCAAGCAGTCTGCTCTTTGAACTTCTGACAGCTTTGCTTCTCCTACTGCGTCACACTGTCAAGTGATTGCCACCATCATACTGACGGGCGGCACAGCGACGGTTAGCATGGGCCTTGACCTCGCTGTAGAAGAGCACTTCTTGCCTTTCTATTGTCTGCGGGGCTGGCTTTCAAATGTTGATATTTTACGAGGGCAAGAAGAGGGAGAATCAAACGTGGTCACTAAGTGGTACTCTGTGCGATCTTTGCTCATGCAAGCACCGCGCCAGACCACGGAACGGCTGCATCCATGTGCCAGTGATGACTCATTTGGGCCCGGCACCTGCTGTCTAGCTGGAGTGTCACAGAACTTGAGGACAATAGACGCTGCACACTATAGTTTCCGAGGTTCAGGAAGCCATCAAAGGCATGTGAAACCTCATACTTATCATGCGCAGACAACGGTGGTTACTATATATACATTACCATTACCACTTGAATGCCCCTCTAGCTGGAGTGCATATTCCAGAACTGTCTTCCTTTAAGTAGGCTTTACATCCAGAATTCCAGGATGAGCGTTGTTCAGACGGCCCTAGGAGCCTGTATATGGGTCAATGCACCCTGAATGAGGGAGGTCAGCAGTGCTGTGAGGAATTGACAATTGCCAACGCCGACACAGTGACTGCGAAGGCTGCCATTACCTGAACAGCATGTGCAATAACACTTCGTGCCTGGCACTGTGCGCTGTACCAGATCCTGAATAGACTGTAGCTCATGCAGCCTGGCCGCTCATCACACATGCATGAAATTTAATGACTTAACATACGCTTGAACAATAGGATGAGCAAGCCCCAAGGGATGCCCCAACCCTCTAGAGATCAGATCTGGCAAGCCTTGTGATGTTGCGACAGCTGCTCATTCCTGCAGCGGAAGGGACATCCACAGGCAGGCTGCCTTCCACTCATGTTGCGGGTGCGCCCTCAGGGAAGGGCACGCCCAGCTCCAGCAGCCTTGAGAAAGCCGCCGAGAAGTCCTGCACACATGCCAGACCCATCATGCCTGTTGACACTTCTGGACAATGCTCTCCATAGGTATGTGCCTGTGAGCAGTCTGCCTGCCTGACGAGTGCCTGAGCAAGAGTGGCTTGCTCTGGCTGCCACCATCGTTGCATAGATGCCTTCCTCCAAATCAGAAGTGGTGTGGGGTTGTGATCACAGCGCAGGCAGGACACGCACCTCAAAGAATTTGTCCTGGTCCTTGGCGTACAGCTCAACGTAGGGCTTGAACTTCTTGTCCCAGATGAGGGCCATGTCTGTGGGCAGCATCATCAGCTCCTTTGTGGAGGCATCAGTGTACTGCTTGGGGCCGTCCCACTTCCTTGGGATCCTGCAGACCAAATCAACGCCTGCTAAAGACAACCCCATGATGAGCAGACCTCACACGCAAAGACAGGCTGGCAGACTGAATGCTCCCAACGCTGCATTGGCAAGACAGGCAGCCGCGAATCCTATGCGTATAGCTCCACGCACTAACAAGTTTGCTTCTCAGCTGTCTAGGAGCAGGCTTGATAGCGCACCACTTCTCCTCCAGAAGCAGGCGGAAGTACTCAGTGCTGAAGGTCGTGGGGCTGTGGTTCCATGGGCCCTCAAAGCCAGAGCGGTCCCTGTGGCACCTGCCCACACCGACACGTACTGCTCAGGGACTGCATTACTGCGTCTCATTGCACAGCGCCTTGCCATCCCTTTGGGCAACAGAAATGCGCTGTGTACGGAGAAGCTAGTAAGTCTGTAGTGGCAATGCATGCAGCTGTGCAGTGCTTACATGCCACATAACATACAAGCATGCAGCCAGCGTAGAGGACACATGTGCAGCACGCAAGGTGTCTATGTAGCACGGCGCACCTGCCGAGGGCATGTGCACCGCTCAGTGCGACGATCTCCTGATCGTTGAATCCCATCCTGTAGAAGATATCCCTCAGGTGGGGGGGACCCTTGGCAGCATCGGGCAGGCGGCCGTCAGGGGGGCACTTGGTCTCATCATCCACATCCTTCCTGCCAGGCCGCCACTTGATGTGAGGCCCTGCACAGCATCCTCCCCCATCTATAAGTCTTCTGCTCATCTTGCCGAGCAACAGCAATCAGTCTCAGCCATCAAAACCTCCAATGAGAAGCGATGCAGCCCTCACATTTTGTGCTGTGCATGCCTCATTGCCTCTAATTGGAGGCTTCTTTGGGTTCTGTCTATCATCACGCAGCAGAGTTGACAGCAGAGGCCAAAATTTGAACCAAGATGTCCTTGCTTAGTAACACTGTAGATGTAGGAGCACCTCCGTCAAGCATGTGAGGGAGAGTGTGAGCTAACCTCCCAACTCCTCAATCGCCACAGCACCGGCGAGAGTCCAGAGGTCGGAGTAGGAGATCCAGGGGAACTGCTTCTTGATGGGCTCCAGCAGGTCCTGAGCAATGTTCAGGCCCTTGTTTGCATCAATCCCCTTCTCAGCTGGGAACCTGCATAGAATGTCTCAGCTCAGTCAAACATGCGTAAGCTCAGACAAAATCTTCGGCACCACAGCAGGCTGTTGAGAACCATCAGAGAAGCATCAGAGAGTATGCAGCATATGAGTACAGTTCCGAGATGGATCACCTCATTGTAGCGCCATTGCTTCCGCCGGTGTTGCTTGCTGCGCAGGAGAACACGCAATTGTCAGAAAGCCTTGGGCCAGCAGGGTACATATATTGGGGCCCGCTGTAGTGGCAAGTCAATGCCACACTTGGAACCATGTGCATGCCAGCATAAGAGTGTTCACCAGTGTCTACACAGGTTGACACAAAAAGCCAGCAGTGTGACATGTAGGCAATGAAGCTGAGGAAGAGCTGACGTAGGGGGTACCAACCTTTGTCGTAGCTTCCAGAAGAGTGCCATGCCAGACGCACAAGGATGGGTCCAAAAGAGCCTGCATGTGCACAAGGCTGTGCTCAGGTCTGCATTTCCGCGTGCGTGCTGCTTACAAGGCCTAGAAGAGCACACTGTAGAGCGTGAAAGGCCAGAGCTGGATAGCCACCCACCATCGTCGTAGTCCTCTGCTTTCTCAGAATCAATGAGCTCAGCGATGGCCTTGCGAACCTTCTCATAGTCGGGCTTCTCTGCTATCTGCAGCGGCATCACCTGCCATCACTGTGTTGTCAAGTGCACCCCTGGCCATCGAGAGGGTTTGGAAGAAAAGAACTTGATCTATCGAGTCGTCTGCCAAACGCACCTTCACCTCGCTGCTTGACTTGCCAAACAGTCCGTCCATGTATCCATTGAAGTAAGCATAGGCTCCTCCAGCCAGACCGAGGCCACCCACTACGTATGGCTGCAACGTGATATCCGGCCGGTCAAGGCGCGCGAAATGATATGACCAGGGAAGTTATACTGTCCAAGCTCTCATGTCTTCAATAGAGTGCTATACGTATGTAGGGTCGGCGAGCTCCACGCATGGCTCCATGACTGAGCTTGTTGCAAGTGGTTGGGCGATGCAACATTCGTGAGCATCTGGCGTGTGAAAGATCAAATCAGTCTCAACTTCACAACCGAGATCGCACCGTACTGCTACCACCTCCGCTCTTGGGTGCACCAGCCGATGCCTCTGATGCAAACGCGCGCAATGTAGCAGGCTGGGCGAGCAACCTGGCCTGCGACTGAGCTGCCCTTCTGGACAGCAGCCGCACTGCAGAGAACATCCTGGCACACTGAGAAAAGAACCTGGGGAAGAATTGGAGCGGAAATGCCGGTCTGGCCGTGCGATGAGGAATGTGCGTCATGGGATGCTGACTAGATTCGCGTAAGAAGCTGCGCTTTGGTCAACGACAGCTGCCTCGAAAGACATTAGAGGAGCAAGTGTGCTATGTGCAAATATTTAGCATCGCATTGGGCTCTCTATAGGTGTCAATAGCGTGCTCCACACGACAAGAAGTTGATCGGAAATGATCAGCAAGCCCACATGCTGAGAAAAGCTGGGCTATTCCAGCAGCCATAGTACGTTGAAAGCCCGCTGCGTTGCTATTCTACATATGCAGATTCAGTCTGGAAGCTTGTTGCGCCCCTCGGCAGGTGCCTTCAAGAGGCTGTGCCTTAGATCACAGTCGTCAAAGCAGGGATGGGCACCTCAGACAGAAGACCTCATGACAGGGTGAGGCATGTAATCACATTGGTGTTGAGTGTGAAGAGTGGGCTTTCACATAGTCCGATATGTCCTGGATGCGTTTCAGGGGTACCTTAGAGAAATCTGCAGTCTTTGATGCCTGTCATGTAAGGGATTTTATCCAGATGACTGGAGATAGCAACCCTATACATACATCTCCTGCTGCAGCAGAAGCTCAAGGCATGTCTCTCACTCTGACCGAGATAGATTGGTATGCATGGGGGTCTTGCACTCTCAAAGACTACAGACCGCACTATCCCATGCAGGCTTTGAAGATTGCATCGTGCCAGGAATGCTGTGCGCATCCCTGTTTCCGGCAATCATAGGATCAGCCTTCCCAGGAGCGCTTTACATGACACAGGACCTGAAGTTCCGGCATCCAGCTCTGGTCAGCATTCAGCTTACAATGCCCAGCAACCTCGTTGCAGCAATATCATCTTGTGGCCAACCCATCTATGCATCCTCTCACTGCATGGTGTATGCAGGTAGGTGATCCTCTTGTGGCCAGGGTGACCTTGACGGTCAAGTCAGGTACCCGCTGGAAGTTCAGGACGGAATGCTTTGGACGCAAGGAAGAAACCATCATTGATGGGACAGCTGTTGCCATCATTAAGGCCCACTCAAGGGAGCCCTGATAGCCTGCAACGCATCTGCACCTGGCAACATAGTTCCACGTCACATACAAGGGCTCCCAGAAGGTGAGGGACATACACTTTTTGTGTTCCATAAGGCACAATGGAATAGGCAGCTATGCATATGCATAGGGAAGACAGAACAGCAAAGTCCAGCTTCTGCGACCATGTCTGGATGCATGAGCGACAGAGTTAAAGAAGTACACTGGCAAGATAGTTGGCTGGTGTATCATGCAGGCAAGTGTGTCGCGGTGGTAGGGTGATGCTCTGTCAATGGCAGTCCTACAGCCATGCAGATTGGCACGGTGGAGAGTCCTTTTGCTGAGCATGGCTGCCTGAGAGCACCATCCTCCTCTAAGCGCGTTGACATCGCGTTCAGCATAGGTGTCAAGCCAGGACTGAGTTCAGCACAGGCTCCATGTCAATCAGCCTTACACATGGGACCGGCATTGCCTGGTTGCGTCAGCCCATTGTATGTAGCCTAAGCAAGCCCCTCAGTCTGAATTTGATCTGTAAGGTGGCCCACGGCAGCCCTTCTACTTGATGCTTCCATCAACAATGCTGGACACCCTGCAAACGCCTGACTGGGTGCGCAATGGCTGGCCCTTGTAGCAGGCGACACTCTCTGCATTGGTGAGCAGGTCTGGCTGTATCTGCTCAAACACCTTCTTTTTGGGGTTCAGCTGCTCCTCAGGCTCCCCGTCAAAGCCCTCAGCTGTGACTCTCTCTCCAGGAGCAGATCCTTCTGGCGGCTCCACCAGTTCCACCTGCATGATCAGCAGTGTGGTTGCTTAATCCTACACATGCCAATGCAGCAGACTGCAGTTAAAGTTGGCACTAGAACTTGCCAATGTGGACAATTCTTGCCAATGCGCACGATTCTTGTCCTATGACTTGTTTCTGCCCACTTAGTTGCAAAGTTGAAGTACCCTGACCTTCCCAACCCACACCTCTCTAGATCTGAAGTGCTAGCAGAGGTGCATGCCTTGGAAGCTCGTGATAAGCACAGAGCCTCCTGGTAAAGCTTTTGTCGCAGCGAGCTGTCCTACTGGCTCACCTTGCTGCCATCGGGAGCTGTGGCTGCCAGCACCATCGCCTGGCTCAGCACCTTGCGCATGTTTGCGGGCTTCAGGTTGGCCACGATGACCACCCTCCTGCCCTGCAGCTCTTCCAGGGACATGTACTTTGCCAGCCCGCTCACCACCTGCACCAGCACCCAGCACTCAGGATGGCTCGATCTGCTGATTCCAGCTATCCCAGCCCACGTCCGACTGAGGACCTTTCGGAATTCCTAAGTGCCCCCTTGCCATCATGATATCACTACCCTCTGCACGGTAGAGACAAGTAGGGACATGTTTGGCAGAAGTCCTGATACAGGGAAAGCAGGGGATGTGGAAGGTGCACCGTGCGTGGCTGCTCCTCGCCGCAGTCGACCTCCTCGACGTACAGCGTGTCCGCGTCCGGGTGGCGCTCTGCTTTGCGGATGACGCCAACCTTCAGGTTGAGCAGAGACAGGTCCACAGGCCGCGCCTCCTCCTTCTTGCCCTTGGCGGGAGCGCCCTTCTGGGGCTTGCTGGTGACTGCGCCGTTCAGCTGCGTCTGGTCTGAGGCCTGGCTGCTGCTGCTGTTGCTCCCTGCACAGCGCTCATGGTCAGCATGTGACGGCTTGGGCTTGTAAGGCGCGCATTCCAGGCCCTATCAAGGACTGATGACACCAATAAGGTGCCTCATGCTGTTTGCAGGAGGCCCCACACTGCCTTGTAGGCCTCTGCGAACCGCAGCCAAGAGGCTCAAAAAGAATGCCTCACATATGCCACCAGTAGCAAACACATGCATGAGTCAGACGTGCTGGAGACACAAGCAGAAGACACTGCGTACCCTTGTCTGCAGCCTTCTTTCCCTTGGCTGCAGAGCTGCGCTCGGCCTGAGTGCCAGCATAGCGCAGCCTCAGAGCATCCTCTAGCTCCTTGGGGATGGTCTGGAACAGCACCTGCACAATTGCAGACGAATTCTTGATGAGACTCTCTACCCTTGTCTTGCATTCTCTCTGGCAATGCCCTGTTGGAGAACAGGTTATCTGTGTTCTAGATAGGGGTGGGGTAGCAAGAGTAGAGGACAGCAGGGTCTGCACCTGTGGAGTGCCAATGTGATGGCCGGCTGGCACAATGGTGTGCACAGCAGCAGCCTGCTTGAGCAAGACATCTGTGAGCATGGCTGCTTCAGGCTCCAGCTTCAGCTGCTCCAAGACCTGTACCATGGACCCACCAGATCTATCCCTAAGCTCTACATCATCGAACGCGGCACATCACAGAGCTGTCGCAAGATGCTATGCGTCTTATAGTGACACTTGTAACATGGACTGGGCGTTTCATGTTGCAAAAGTGTGGTAACCGCTTTGCACCATGGGAAGTACAGGGCGTCATCCTGGATGCAGAAGACATGTCGTCTCAGGTGCTACCGCCAAAGATGACGCTAAAATAGCGTCCTGATCACTTTACCGCGGAGTGTGATGGGGGAGACGGAGGATCTGATCTGTGCTGTTAGGCTGCACATTGCTGAGGAGGGCGTGCTGCGAGGCATGATGAATACCTTGCGGGTGACAGAGGGCATGAACGGCTCCACAAGCGCTGCCAGCAGGACGCAGAGCCCAGCGCACGCATTGAGCAGGGCGCCACACTTCTGCCTGTCCTCCTCGCTGCCCTTGATCAGCACCCATGGCGCATTGTCCTGCACAGCCCACCCTGCTCATGAAGCTATCCAGGCAGCCCACTGCAGGGATGGCATGCCATCCATGCATGTACATGCCCTCCCAAAGAGCAGGCTCAGTACACTGGACTGACAGGACCAAGACTTTTGCCCAGACAATGCAAAATGTGTATATCCTGCGTGGCCATGTAAGCCCTGATACAGCACGCATCAGCACTATGTTAGCAAAGCTCAGCCACACGTATAGATGGATGATGACATCAGTACATGACAGTCACGTACCTGGAAGAACTTGTTGCCGGCAAAGGAGACGTTCATGGCCATGCGGATGCCATCCTTCAGCTTGATCTTCTCCATCAGGGCAACGTACTGCTCCACCAGGGGCGCCACCTTCTCGTTTAGCTCTGCCAGCGCCGGCTGCGCGGCCTCCACCTCTGCTGAAGGGATGACCCCATCATGCCTGCACTCGGCATAGGACTGCTCATCGCATAGAAGGCTGACCAGCACAATCAGGGGCTGCCCCAGAGTGCATTCTTCCTGCCAATGCACAGCAATGCCGCAGGCGAGCACATCTGTGGATGCAGCCACAGTCATGAGGGCCCCTAGCCCTTGAACTGCAGACAACAAGTGCCCAGTGAGTGCTGTCATTCTGAGCTGAGCAAATGCACAAGGAGACAGTAAGTCAAGAGGTTGAGAATGCTTTCTGCACATACGTTGCGGCCTGTGCTCAGCAAGCATGCCTTCCCATTTTCAAGAGGTCTCACTTAGTGGCGATGAAGGAGAGAGCTCGGTTGATGAAGTTGCCCAGGTTGGCCAGCAGCTCAGAGTTGTTCTTGGCCGTCAAGTCAGACCACTTGAAGTCGGTGTCTGATGTCTCGGGCCTGTTGCTGAGCAAGAAGTATCTCCAGACCTGCAGCACCAGCCAAGATGGTGTTGTCCCAAAACACCATCCTAGGGTTGGTCCCAAAGCACCATCCTAGAGCAAACAGGTGGTATTGAAAGATCCGGGTATCATCATGCCTCCTCTGTAAAGTTCAGCAGCTTTCCACAGGTATTCAGCTGTGCCGAGATATTCAAGCGCAGTACTTCACACATCCTAAGACAACCTGCGGTGAGAACTGCGGATGCCGCTGCTGCAGGATGGTGACTTCAGGGCAGGTAGTATGAGAGCCCACCTCGACAGGAATGCCAGTGTCTTTGGCGTCATTGCCAAAGACGCCCACGCCGCGGCTCTTGGAGAACTTGCCGCCCTCGTAGTTGAGGTATTCGGTGACGCTGATGGACTTCATGAGCGTCCAGGGCTGCTGCGTGCCCAGCAGCGTGGCCGGGAAGATAACGGTGTGGAAGGGCACGTTGTCTTTGCCCATGAACTGCACCAGATCCACATTGTCTGGGTTCTGCCACCACGCCTGCACTTCCACAGCACTCGGCATGGACTCTCCTTTTAGAGGGTCTGCCTTGCAACCAGACATCTCTGGCTTGTTGGGTTGCGACAAACCTTCTAGGCAGTAGGTCCAGTGCATGTACAAGCCAATCTCCAGGATATTCCTTTGAACAGCCCTCGACAAGTGTGTGCAGCCAGCAGAAGGAGTATATTTTCTGGTCCCAGTCATAGGAGTGATTTGAAACATACCCGCCAGTTCTCTGTGTAGTTGGCTGTGATGGAGATGTAGCCGATGGGCGCATCGAACCACACATAGAATACCTTCTCCTTGTAGCCAGGCCGCGGCACCTGTGTGCCCCACTTGAGGTCCCGGGTGATGCAGCGCAGCTTCAGGCCGTCTCGCATCCATGCGTTCGTGGTCTGCATGCCTCACAACAAGGCGTCTGTCGTATTTCTCTTCAAGCATGTGCAGCGCAAGGTGTAAGCAGACAGGGACCTCTCTGCATTTGCACTAGTTCGTTGGGTGAGGCCTCTCGCTTGGGGTATTCCAATACCAACAGTAGTATGCAAGCATTGACATTGCAGGGGCATGACTCAACTTGCAGGAGCTAAAGTGCGCACATCCGTACTTTGCACGCTGGGGATGCCAGACAAGCGGTGTGCCATTGGGGGAGGAATATGTCACCCACTGGCAGGCCATGGCAGGAGCCTGGCATTTTACTGGATGACATGTGCCTTCCCACTATGTCACCAATGACCACAGCGTATTCCACATCAAGTGAAAAGGGCGGGACTGTCACCTGCACGCAATTGGAGGACCAGCCGCCAGCCTCGGAAGAGCGGGTGATGTAGGCTTGGAGCTCAGGGGTGAGGGCTGGCAGGTCTAGGTAGAGATGCCGGGTCTTCCGCAGCTTGGGAGTGGTTCCCGTGAGCTGGCACTTGGGTTCAATGAGCTCCTCTGCTGCCAGCAGCTGCCCGCAGCTGTCGCACTGATCACCCTTAGCATCCTACAGGCACACCCCCTGCCAAATCAGGCCTTCTGCACTTGCTGGAGGGCACACTGCTTGTGCAGAGAAGCATCATGGCCATTGTGGGCAAGGGTCCCTCATGGTGCCAACCATTAAACAGGCGCTTCCCAGAATTGCTTTGTGCCTGTGCGCACCTCATAGCCGCACTTGGGACATGTCCCGGACACCAGGCGGTCCGCCAGGAACTTGCCCGCTGCCTCGCTGTACAGCTGCAAACTCTCCTGCTCTTTCAGCTGTCCCAGCTCCTCCAGCCGATTGAAGATCGCCTACAGCAGAACTGCAACACTCACTACCCGACGATCACCAAAAGATGACATGTCTTAAAGCCCTGAGGACTATCAAAGCCCTACACTACTCCGTCACGCTCTTCTTCAAGGTGTCTAGCCGTGTGTTGATGGGCTGCCGCACACATACAGAAGTTGCCAGATGGTGCAAGATAGTGATTGATGCGGACCTGAGCAATCTCAGTCTGCTGCCAGGTCGGGGTCCTGCCAAAGTTGTCAAAGCCAATGTCGAACCAGCTGTAGATGTCCCTGTGGATGGCATTGTACTTGTCGCAGATCTCCTGGCACGTCAGGCCCTCCTCGAGAGCCTGCAAACCAGGAAATTGCTCGAGATTCCTGCTCACGCACCCTCACATGGTGTCTTGAATTGCCTACATTGGGGCATGTCCTTGGATGGGGGGTAGCCTCTCCTTCTGAACAGGATTACAGCAGTGGCAACTGGCATGACCTGCTTCGGGAACTCAGCGCAATGCCTCACCTTGGTCTCTGTGGCAGTGCCGTACTCGTCTGTGCCACACATGTAGATGCAGTTGTAGCCCCGGGACTTGCAGTACCGTGCGTAGCAGTCAGCGCTGAGCACGCTCCCAATGATGTTCCCCAAATGTGGCACATTATTGACGTATGGCAGTGCGCTGGTGATAAGGATATTCCTAGCACCTACAAGCAACAAGCTGAGTGTGTGCTCGCGTTAGCCTATATTTTCTAGATCTGGTCACCATATTGTGCTCTGCTCGGGTGAGACACATTCTCATGGGTGTTTTGTGTTCAGTCTTGACTCCTCATCCTCCAGCTGCAATGCTTGCTAATCCAGAGTGGACATTTTGGACACACAGCCACAAGTGGAGGATGCCTGCTGCAAAAAACTCACCTTCTATAGGCACCTTAGGTGCAGCATGGCCAGTCTGCTGAGGCTGCAATACAATTCCCTTCTTGCCCAGCGCCTGCGCCATGCCCTTCTGGACTGGCTCAAGGCCGCTCAGCCTCTCCAAGTACTTTCTGACCTCTGGAGGAAAGACCTCCTGCAGAGCAGCACAGCAAGTAGCTGACATCACAGCCCCGTAAGTGGCCTTCACTTTAGTGGTCAGTCCACACCAGAGCATACTGGCAGAGACATGCAAGCGTGCGGGTTTCACATAGAAGGCCACAGGCCTGCTAGCAAGCCAATTAATGTTCTCAGCGCTGGTTGATCATCAGATCACCCTGATGTCAGTGTGGACCTCAGCAATGCGGTGCCGCTAGAGGTGTCAACAGCAACATAAGGACAACCACATCCAGCGCTGTAGCCAAGTTCTGGCAGCTTGCAAGCCTGTAGGTCTCAGAACAATCACAGGCACCCAAATTAGCCATTTCCCCTGCTGTGCATGATACACATCTGGGCAAGACTGGGGAAATATGTACCGGTTGTCTGCTTAGTGTGGGCAGGAGGGTGCCAAAGAGGGCGATGTCTGCAAGGCTAAGGCTCTCTCCAACAAGGAACTCCTGCCCCTCCAGGGCTGTCGCCAGCCTTCTCATGTGAGGGGCCTTGCTTGCCAGGAGAGCGTGCGGCAGGGAATGCCTGAGGATCTCCTCATATTCCAGCCATCCCTCCACGTCTGAGATGGCGTTTTCAGGCAGAACGGCTGCGCCACCTGAAGGAGAACGGGACATTAAGCCGCCCCATCAGGGGAAAGCCTCATACAGGGAGTGACAGTTCCAGGCTTCCACCACGCAACCCAACAGCCACAAAGGAGCTATAGTACGCGTTCACCTAGGTACCGTGCTATGGCGTTGGAGTCGCTGATTGCACCCTTCTCGTCGAAGTCCAGACCGATCGATCTGGGCAAGGCCGTCGGCGACACATCGCATGCTGCCCCACTGACAGAAAGTGCTATGCATGCTTTGACAGCTTCCGGATCGCCTAAAGTGTACCTGAGATGCGGCATTACAACTGGTAGTCAATTGAAGCTGCTTGCCTGGGCATGGATCGGCCAAAGATGGCTGAAGGCTTCAAGACGTGCCCAGAGGCAAACTCAGACACTAATAACGAAGACAGTATCTCGTAGCCCTGAATGCACGATAAAACCATGTACATGAGCAGGTGCCCATGGATGGGCTGGGGTTTCACAGAGGGCCAGGGGTGAAAATGCATCAAACCCTCAGGACGTATTCAAAAGCCAATTGTGCAGCATAGATTTCAACGTTGTCCATCCCACTTACAACACGGCCGCATCCGGGAACGACAGGCCCATAGGGAGTCAGAAGGACGTATCAAAGGACCGGGTATATCTCAACACAGCTGGTGACAAATCCAAGAGGGGAAGGACAGGGTGCTGAGAAGGTGCGCATCTCTCACTGAGCTGACGGCGTATGAGCTCAGAATCCAGCGGGATGCTGCTTATGCAGTGGCTGAGCACTTTGCTCCGCACCCAGCACATCTGGCGTCCTCCTGGCATTCACCGTCTTACGTTGATGCGCGGGGTGTTCAAGAACGCTCACGCCGTACATCTTCTTGCTGCTCGGTCAGCCAGAGACCGAGCAGTGTATATTGCTAGATACGCGACCAAATTGGCAGCAAGTCTGTCAGAGCATGCGGGACCACAAATATGAATGCTCAATACTGATGAAGCAGGTGATTGCACCTGCCAGATGGCCTCCGCCCCGCGTGGCCACAGATTTCAAGCAATCAAAAGCATACTTTGTGTCTGCGCAGGCTTCGCTCAAATGGTGGCAAGGACTTCCAGAGCAGCTTTGCTGGCTGCTGCTTTGTTGGCATGCTGCTTAGGGCAAGGAGCAGCTGTGCTGGTAAGCTGCATACCCTTCCAGCTTCACAGACTTGCAGCAGCTCGCAAGACATCTCCCTTTTGCTCACATCAGAAGGTGCTCTGCAGCACATGCCGGCTCAGTATGCTGCAGGGTGTACGTGCATGGAGTACACACCCAGAGGTGCTTATGTGCATTGGTCACACAAGTTGGGCACCTGAAACCCCAGCTGCAAAATCAAGCTGGTGTCATCGCATCACTCAAGAAGTTAGCATTACCTGCAGAATGCCACAGCCGCCGCGCTCACAACACAAATAGCAGCAGCCAACCCCACAGTTCTCGCAACAGCTGACGGCATCGTCAAGGCGGTACAGCAGAGGCTGCTGATCAGCACCCTAACAGGCAACCTGAACGTCAAGGCCCTTGCAGCTGACCCCACAGTCCAGGCATCCTTTGTGCCCCTTGTTGAGGCCGCTGAGCTGGCGTCGGGCCCTCAGTGGGATGCAGTCAGTCCTCCCCTGGTGCCTGTGACAAAGGTCAGCTGCATTCCTTTGATCTGTTGTGTACTCACATGAAAGCGGTGCAAGTCAGCTCAACAGGACTCAGCATTGGGGCCGTCATTCCTCAAGTCCTGTAGAAACGTCTACGAGCTGGCCAATGTTGCACGCTTGCTAATTCTCCTCTTGTGCAGTCTTCTCATTGCACCGCTTTTCACCTGTCCCTCACTCATATCACCAGCTTGCATACCGACGTGAGGGCATTAATCAGAGGGTGTGTTGCATGCAGAATGTCACAGCTGCAGCCATGGTGGTTGCAGCTGCAGCGGCGGACGACACAACAGTCGCATGGGTGGGACAGCTGATCGCAGCAGTGCAGACGAGCGCCGGACTTACTGGGTGGAACATCAAGACCCTGGCTGCGGACCCGAATGTGCAGGTGCTCAATGCCTCATCTCTTGCAACTGCATGACGGCTTACTGTCATGCATGCCTTAGATTGCTTACTCTGTGGAACTGCAGGCCTGGCCAGGTGTTGGCGAACTTTACTGCACTTCATGTGTCAGGTTTCATATCTTGGGAGTGAACTGTGTGCAGACTGTTGGAGGTGCTCAGAGCAAGAGTGATACTGTGCAGGCTGCAGTGGTGCCTGTGCTGTTGTCCACAGCTAATGTGTCTGGGCTTGAGTGGAATATGGTGGACGGCTCAGCACTGGTTGCTGCTCAGAACACTGCCACCCTGCAGGTAAATCTTTTCAGACAGTACCTCCAACCTGCTCGTGTGCTTTCCCTGTGCAGAGCAGGTGTGTTCTCTATCAGCACTTCTTAGCCATTGCCAGTGCTGATTCAGTGTGCTCTGGTCTGCAGGCTGCGACTCCAGCAAGCGCTGCTGCTGGCGCAACAGACCTGCAGGCGCAGCCGGTGGCAGCTGCCCAGCAGCCCTCGCTGCTGCCCGCCCTGCCCAACATCTTTGGGCGCAAGCTGCGCCAGGTCATCCTGAACCCTGGCGACCTGCTCGGGCTGCGCACTGACAACACAAAGGCGACTCCCTCTGCAGCAGACGCTGCACGGCTTGGCGCTGCACTCGGCCTCCAGGTGATGCCCTGATTAAACCCTCACCTTCCTCATGACTCACCAGCACCCGGCAAGGTCGGCATTGCATGGGCAGGGGTGTCGCCAGCTTCTGGTGTCAAGCACCACAGAAACCTTTGACTTCGATTTTGCCCCTGCCCATGCTATGTGGACTTTGCACGAGTGCTGGCTGAGAGTTGATGTTTGGGCTCCTGTAGGATTGAGGGCCATTGATCACTGCGGCCGGATATGCTCTAAACACAGAGATCCCCAGCATCAGCATCAATCAAAACATTTGAGGCGCGCTCAGGAGAGGCACAGCAAGGATGGATATGCAATTTGCAGCCACAGTAGGCCTGACAGGCTGTTGTCAAAGCACATTAAGAGCTTTCAGACAATGAGCTTGTTGTCAAGTCAGCTTCATTCAGAGATGGGCATGAGTGCAGCCCATCTTTGAGAAGTAGATATGCTATTCTTTCTTCAATATTCTTGGCAGACTCTCCTGCCTCTTCAGCTTGATTCAGACCAGTCAACTCAAGGAATTGCTCTGTCAGACATCGAGCAACATAGAGAGACTTCTGACAACCTCAAACCATTCAGAATTTGGGCTGTGATGGTGGCGCACTCATTTTGAGTCAGTCCTTGGCCAATCGGCGGCACCTCAAAGTCTGAAGCTTAATGGTCCTTGTCTAATGCCGATCTGCCTTCTCTCCTGTCTTTAACAATATGGGAGGTGCCGCGCACTGCCCTGTCATCCTCACCAAGGACCTGCTGAAGCTTCCACAAAGTCAATTGGGAGTATCTCCAGATCCTGAGATGGGGGATCTGCTCAGCCTTGGGTGATGGCTGCCCTGTCTGTCCAAGCGCAAAGCAGATCCACCCTCACTGCTGCAGAAGGGGGATCAGGGATAGCACTATTACAGCACGGTGGTCTTGCTAATATCATTCTGGCATGCGCACCTACCAAGTCCACATGCACAATGAGCCCTGATTGATATCTGATCCCCCTGAGTTGCTGGTCCCATGAAGGCAGCAGACCTGACTGGCTCAATAGGGCCAGGAAGTGCGCAAGAGCAGCGTTCCCAGGTGTATCGGCGCTATGTGGAATAGTGTGGCCCCTGCTGCCCATCTCAGCTGCAGCTGAGCCCCAATGCACTCAACATATGGGCAGGACAGCACCTGTCATTGCCCCGACGTGTGCCCATGCAGAGCAGGCCCTCGGTTGAGGCGCAGCAGTGAACACAAGAGCAGCGTGCCCGCATGATGTCAAAAGGCTCTCTGAAGCGATCCTGGGGCTGCTAGGCAAATCAAGACCCCGGTCTCGAGCAATGTGCGCAGCCATGGTGAGATGACCTGACGTTCTCATGCAGAGCGCGCCTCCGGCTGAGGCGCAGCAGTGGGCGCAAGAGCAGCAGGCCTACAAGGACTCGGTGCGCACATCCACGCCGGCCACCATCCAGAACGCGCTGCAGAACTTCAATAGCGTCCAGATCAACCCCAGCAAGCTGTACGCGCCGGGCGCGCCCAAGTCCAACAATGCCCCGCTCACTCCCGAGCAGCAGCCACAGGCGCAGCAGCAGGCACAACAGCAGACCCAAGCGCAGCAGCAGCAAGCGCAGCCTGTTGCCACGCCACAGGCGCTGGGGCCCGCCACTGTCGTGTGTGAGCTTCCCCACAAACCCCCATACCCCTACATGCCTGCCACCGCCCTGTGCGGCCTCCTTCACCAATAAGCTGATTGTCAGACTCCTTACAAGCGGCTTTCCTGGTTGGTTTGAATGCTTTGCCTCCAGAGGGTTCCCCAAGCAACTATTGCTGAGGACATGCCAAGGAGCATCCTCAAATAATGGAGCAACCTCTGGGACTGTACACTGAGCTGAATGACATTGGTGTTACAGATGGAAGAGGGCCCAATGGGTACGTGAAGGGGTCAGCCCCGTTGGGCAGCCAGGTGTATCTGCCTGCCCAGGCAGCCCAGAGTTCTGCCCAAGCTGCAAGCCCAGCTACTAGCCTGAGCCAAGCCAGCTATCAGCAAGCCTCAGACAGCTCTACTGGTAGTAAGAGCGCCTCTCAGGCTGCCACCAGCCAGGCAGCAACACCAGATGCCTACTCAGACGCATCGGAGGCTGTTGTCACAAGCCAGGCAGCAGCCCCAGTGGCCTATTCAGGCGCCTCTCAGGCTGGCTCAAGCCAAGCTGTCACAAGCCAGGCAGCAGCCCCAGTCGCCTTCTATGGTAACTCACGGGCTGCATCAAGCCAAGCAGCGGCCCCAGTCGCCTTCTATGGTAACTCACAGGCTGCATCAAGCCAAGCAGCGGCTCCAGTCGCCTACTCAGGCTCCTCTGACGTGGGTGCCTCCGGCACTGATGCTGCTGCAGCTTCTCCAGCCACATCTGTGCCCAACAGCAGGCTCAATCCAGGTCAGCAACCGCCATCTTGATGCAGATGTGCACGGCAGAGCAGTGTGCATGATCACTGTATTGTTCTGGACGATATGGAGCCTGCGTCAGCCATACGAGCTTGCATGTGGCACACGTGCCGCCATAGGATAATGTGCTTTCTGGCACCCTCAGCCCTCAACTGCTTACAGCTGATAGTCCCAAGATGGCTGCAGGTGTTTTGCAACGGCCAACTTCCACGTATGACGTATCAACAGCAGCACCAGACACATCAGCCTCTTCAGGCGTTGCAGCCGCCGCACCAGTGGCGGCCAGCTCATCATACAGCGCAGCAGCCTCTATTCCTGCGACGCCGGACACTACAGCAAGCTCTGGAGCAGCGCCCGTGACGCCTGCTGCGCCCGACAGCTCAGCGACTGGCGCGCAGAGCCTGCTGAGCTCGCTTGGGGGCAGCCTGGCCGATTCGCCCGGCGTAGCGCCAGCCCCACCCGGCGCTGTGAGCTCCTAAACACCTTTACACCCTGACGCATGCCCCAGATTCCCCAGGAGATGAGCATGGTGAAGCGTGTCCTTTTCACAAAAGTATGGGACAGGATGAGAGTGCCATTGAGACGGGCTGGAAGAGTGTGGCTGTGTCGGGCCAGGATAGACGCTCCAGATTGTGCTGATTGTGCCTGTATAGCTTGCTTGCCTCTGTGTGCCTGTCTGCCACATGCATTCAATCCCATTGTGGCCTCAATCCTGAGGATATTGGCAGTCGGTATCATGAGGAACAGTCAAACATGCACCATTGTGTGACAGAATTTGCTGCTGTGCAGAACTTCAACTGGCTGCAGCCCAGCACCAAGGTCACACAGGTGCCCACCTCGGTGGTCCAGGCCATGCAGGCCAAGGCCCCCCGCAGCAGCCCCACCAGTCAGGGCGTGCGCGACTTTGTGAACCAGGCCGGCTTCCAAGATAACACCGGCTCCGCACAGAGCACGCAGCAGGCTGGCAGCGCTTCCGGCACAGGCAGCCAGCAGCAGCAACAGGGCCGGCGGCTTGCGGAGGTGCTGCCACTGCATGCACGTCATGCGCCTGACATCTCTCAGCATGCGACCGCGCTGCCCTGCCAGTGACTGGTTCACATCCCCACATCTTGGTAGCGGCTGAGGAAATTAACTCACTATGTCAAAGCCTATACATCAGCTGCTGTGTACTCTCCTCTCCTTCATGCATCCGGTGTGCAGGAGTGAATGCGTGTGTTTTTATGAAGGCCAGGGGCCAGCTGTGAGCAGCCTAGCAGCTTCTGCCCAGCGCTCGGGGCCGGGCCAGACTCCCAGCGTCACCGTGCGCCTTGCAAATGCCTTCGGGCCTTCAGCGACGGCCCTCCTGAAAGTAGGCGGCACCAACTTCCTCCAAGCTGCGCCGGGCTCACCCCCGGCAAGCGACATGATACAGCTTCTCGGCCCGGCCGTCAGCGACATTCCAGACTCTGGTGTTGCCCCGGCCCCTGCTCCCACAAGCGCAACGAAGGGGCGGGCCACAAGCATCGGCGGCGAGGTGGCGGGCCTTGCGCACACTGCTGCGACGAGCATAGAGAGCGAGGTGGCGACACACGCAAAGGCGCCTGCGGCTGCGCCAAGCGCGGCAGCTGCAGCGCTGGCAGCGCGCGGATCTCAGCTGCAGGGACCCCGGCCACCGTTCCAGGATGCGATTGACGCTGTGGCGGGGCTGCCCGGGGCGCTGGGCTTCCTGCCCACGCTCCCGGGCATGCCGGGCAGCAGCGCAAGCTTGCAGACGCAGGATGGGTCGCAGGGGGCCTCTGGGGCTAGCCAAGCAGGGGCATCGGGCCCAATGCCGCTCCCGCCAGGAATGGGCAGAAGGCGATAACGCATATGCACATGCGCATGGGATGGGAGAGGGCTGCAAGCATTTTATGCTGAGTGTAATTGCTGCTTTCAGTTTGCATTGCCACAAAGCTGTCGCACTTCAGATCATGTTTACTCAGTGCACTTCTGGTATCTCTGCAATTGGCTGGCGGCAGTGCGTGTGAATGTCCTCCGATCACTGATAACTGGACTAGCTCCACTCGTGCTTTGACTATACCTGGACTCCACTCAAATGCAAATATGCTGACGCCTGCATACTTTAGCGAAGTGCTTCAGGAAACTCACTACACGACTGACATAGTGGGTTATGACTGAATGTGACACTGCATGACCAACGATAGCTTCCATGTCTTGGGTAGCTGTCTTGGCATCGAGAGCTGTGCGATGCGCGAGGAGGACAATCCGGCTACTCCTGTGCGTATTGCTCATGCAAAACTTCACAATCACTCACCCAGCAAACGATTGCCACCGGAAATCAGCCCTCACATAGCAAAGCTTGATGTACTTAAGCACATGAGGCGACTGCGCGCTGGAAGTACTTATTAGGAGGCTCATATGAACAAAAGGAGCATCTCTGGCTATCTGGAGGAGGACGGCGCAGGGGGTGAGTCGAGGGAGTCAGCGCATGTTGGGCACCTTCGGAACAACGGGCATCTCTGCGGTATTTCTGCGCTGATGTCGCATCTAGAAGGCAACAGGCGGTGCTGCATGCAGACACACGCTTCGGAGGAGGAAACAAGCCAAAGCTGCCCCTTCCCAAGCCTCCTCCACCGAACCCCCTGGCCCACAACAGGCAGCCAAAAGTACGCTTCACAGTTGCAGATGATGCTCCCACAGTCAACAGCGGTGGCTCATCATACCAGATTCCAGGTGGCCACTTTACAGTCTTCTTGCAAGTGATGGCCTTCCCAACACTAGATGTCAGCCTGACTTGTATCAAGGTTCAGGCTGGTGTTGGCATTGCTTGGTGGGTGCTTTCCCAGTGTGACAGCGGTTTAAGAGAGGCTTGAGGGCCCTTTAGACTCTGCAAGGGCATGCTTGGTGACAAATTTCTGTGCCTGCCAGGTGGGCCAGGCTCTGATGTTGTAGTGAAAGACTTCCATGATGCCCTTGCTCGGTCCCCAGACACTGCAGTGGCTGTGGCCGCCATCAAGGTACACCAGCTGAGGTTCTGCACCAGAGCAGACCCAACATCATCCTGCCTAGCTCTGCATCCCTGCGATTGCGCATGCTCAATCAGCACACCTTCCGTGCAGCAGTGGCTTTGCCTCTATGTTGACCGGGGCATCAGAGCGCATCAGCGCTGGCATAGCTGACAATGGACTTGTTGTATATGTATAAAGCTGTGCCATGCAGGCCTTGACGGCGGTCATCGAGAGGAGCAAGGAGACAACAATGATGGGGATAGAGCGGGAGCTGAAGGATGCTGCAGCCTCTCTAGAACGGTGGGCGCTTGCACGAATACCCAACCCTGTGATCTGCAGGCCACACTGCGGACTGGGTGTCTGAAACAGCCTGTTCTGTCCCAGTGTACTTCAGATGGAGCTGTTATGCCTGCATCTGTGGTCATCTGGGATTGTAAAGGGTTGTTTCAGGCACTAAAGCATCATTCGTGGTTCTGGATTGCCACCTCGCAACAGGAGCGCTGCCTTGGATTTCGTTGTAAGTGTCTCTGACACCTTCATTGATGCTTGGCGACCTTGCAGGTGCAATGAGACAGCTATCTCCCTGAAGGCGTCCTGCCAGCTGTTCCTGCGGTACACCACACGCACGAACGACCTGGATGAGCCAATCGATGCCAGCAAAGCGCGTCTCATAGAGGTACCTCCCGCACAAGACAATACTGCTGCCCAGCCCCTACACTGGTCCATAATCATCAGAGTCAGTGTGTAAAGTGCCTAGGCGTGGATTGCTCAATCAGCTTTCAGAGAAGAATGCATAAACGTGGTTTGCTTTCTTCGGTTTGCTTGGGTCACTTGCTAGAGCCAGTTCCATTGAACTTGAGGGAAGGGGTGCATCCTGCAGCGAGGAAGGTCGTTTGCAGCAACATCAGTGCGAGCGCGCGCAACGATAGCGGAGCTGGGAGCCCGCTTCATCCGCCCTGGGTCCTGCCTGCTGGTGCATGGCCACTCCCGAGTCGTGCTGGCGCTCCTCAGGAGAGCCATCAAGCAGGTATGTCCCCCCACATACCCTTTTCTGGTGTCCTGTCCCCTGGTATCATAAAATACAGTGGCCTGACTGAGCCGATGCTGCATGCAGGGCATCCAGCTTCTCCTGGTGTCCTACTCCCTTTGAACGCGAAGCAGTACTTTGGCCTGAGCAAGCCAATGCTGCATGCAGGGCATACAGTTCAGTGTGGTGGTGACAGAGGGCCGACCAGACGAGACCGGCCTGACCATGGCACGGGCACTGGACGACATGGGCGTCCCTGTGGACATCATCCTGGACTCTGCAATTGCCTATGCTCTGGAACGATTCAGGCACGCTGCTCTGCACACCTGCCTTGTAAACACACCGCGCAGCGAACCTTATGGGTGTCTGGTACCTCCAGCTCCACCAGCTTCTATCCCAGGGGTAGACACATCCCCAGGACATGCGGGAATGCCCTGCATGCCTGATTGTTTAGGTACTCCAGCGAGGGCAGAGGCTGCCACAACATAGATGCCTTATGGAGGATCTACTTGTGCCCTGCCCTGAGATTCAGCTATTTAGGAGCGTGCGCAGCTTTATGCATGGGAAGGTGCAAAGGCTGTGGAATCTGTGTGCAGGATAGACATGGTGCTGGTGGGAGCAGAGGGAGTGGTAGAGAACGGGGGAGTCATCAACAAGCTGGGTACCTACCAGGCAGCAGTCTCAGCACACTGCCATAATACGCCCTTCTATGTTGCAGCAGAGTCATACAAGGTACCTGTGCACCTCAGGCGTGACCATGAAACAGTGCAGACGCTGTCTGCAACTCAGATCTTATGCTCGCTGTTCCTGCACATGCCAAGGCATGCACATTTACCTTGACAGATTGATGTTGGCTCCAGCTGACATGTTTTAATCACTGTGCGAAATGTGTGCAGTTTGCGAGGTTGTATCCGCTTGGGCAGCATGACCTGCCCATTGAGCGAAAGCATGTGGACTTTGGACCCCTCTGCCCGGCCTCTGTCAGAATAGAAAACCCTTCCCGGGACTATACGCCACCAAGTAAGCATTTCCTGGTAGCCTTACTTTCAGCTGCTTCAACTTGCTACTACAGATGTTTGGCTGAAGGAGCACTGCATTATGAAAGCTGTCTTACATCAGCAGAGCAGAATACTTTGGGTGCATAAACGCAAGTTCCTGTGTGCTGTCACATCCTGCCTGTTCCTATTGACCAGCATGCTTCTTACCTGCAATTGCTGGAGCTTCAGCCCTGGTCTTGCCTTGCAGAGTTCATATCACTTCTTTTCACAGACCTGGGCGTGCTCACACCAGCAGCAGTCAGTGATGAGCTCATACAGCTGTACCTATAGCTTGTGCGTCTCTCGCTGGAACGTCAGGCCAATTGTGAGGTTTTGGTTCATTTATTGTATGTGGTGTGGGTGCAAGCAGCTCCCAGTAGGCGCAGACTTGTAGCATAAGACTTCTGGTGAGGGAGTTTCAAGCATGATAAACATGCTTTAAAGCCTAAAGACCAGCTTGCAACATTGTGATTACAAGGCTGAGGGCAGAGCTTCAGCAAGCAGGAGCTATGGTATGATCACGCCATGTGCGGGTGCTTAGATCTAGAGCGGCAGAATTCAGAATATATACTACAACTTCACAGTCAGGTGAAGCAACAAGCTCAAGCCCTAAAGTGGCCTTGTAAAGCAGCACGCATTTCTTGAGAACCCACAAAGTCCCCCAGACTATACTATACACCCAAGCCTTGCCGTGGCCCATTTCGGGGTGGGCTTCCATTCCTCTTCCCTAGGAGGCCTTCCCTCTCCACGTCTGTTGGGCCTGCATATGGCATCTTCCAGTGCATCCTTCTGTAATACAGCTTCAGTACATACACACAGTAGCATGTCACTGTGCATGGAAAGCACAAGGCCAAGGTGAGGGTGCCGAACCTGGGCCGCACCTGAGTGGTGCTGCGGCAACTCCAGTGCCTGCGCAGCGCTGTCCCGGAACCGGCGCGGGAAGCAGCGCTTCATCACCAGCGAGAACACCCGCGGCAGCCCCACCCCTGGCTGCATCCACCTCCTGTGTGACGCCCATATGGTTTGAGCCAGACTGTGACTGACCTTCTGTGACACTCCTGCCAATTTGCTGTCACCTTGACTCTGGCACTGAGCACTGACGCATCTAGCTGGAACATGTTCACGCGCAGCGGAGTCCTGTCCGACCATGTCAGATACCCTGCAGTGCCTGGGGGTGCATGCTGTGCCTTTAGCGGACAGCGTCAGGGGTGGTGAGGGAGAAGGACCCTTCATAGGGCAAGCAGTCTTTGGCAATTGCTCACCTTGTGATGTACTTCAGTACCTCATCCACCAGGATGACGGGGAATGACAGCCAAAGCACTGCCAGCCACTCTGACCCATTCAGCGCTGTGACCGAGAACATGGCTGCTGCCGGCGGCACGTAAAGAATGAAGCAGTGCAGCGCCATTGACAGCGCTATGGATCCCAGCAGCCACAAATTGCTCCAGGGTGGCAGCTGCAGCACAACTCCCCCTTATCACACGTAAAACATACCCCTGCATGACCTTGCCTGCTGCTGTGCCAGCTGAGGGTCACTCTGCTCACAGGCAATTTGAACCTCTTGGGAGCCAATGGTCGCAATGCCACCATGCTCTACTGCTAGTGGTGCGGCGCAGCATCTGCTGATCAATATATGTGTGAAGCCCTGGAATGAGGTAGACCTATGCCTACTAGGCAGATACACAACCGCGCTGAAGGTGCATGACTTTATACACTGTGGAGGTTGCGCATAGAGTGCTGACAGGCACACCTGGAGCAGGGAGTTGTTCTCAGACAGGGCATTGAGCGCATTGAACATCTCCACCACCACCAGCACTGTCATGGCCACGGTCGAGGGGTGCCTGTCCTTGAAGATGGCGCACATCTCGTCCGTCTCGCAGTGCCGCGACTTCATGAGCTCTGACCACGTCAGCCTGGGCCCAGTCTGCCCATGCACAGCACCTCACGTCACACCAGTCCCGTGCATGTTGCAATTTCCGCCAGCGCAGCCATGTCAGAGTCATGCCAAGTGCGAGGCTATGCCAGCCTGGTAGTCACAGATGTCATGTCTGGCAGTGCAGTCCACATTGGATGCCGCAGCAAAGCACAGTCATTCAAGGCTGTTATCGCGTTCTTGATAACGGCCACGACTGCCGTCTCACAAGATACAAGTGATATGGGATGCAGCGGGAGAGGGGTCACTCACAGGCGCCCAGGTGTACCACCAGGCAAAGCCGGCGCACGTCACGCAACCCACATAGAGGCCGATGACCAGGTACCGCACAAACAGCCAGCGGTTTACTATGCCATCTTCCGTCCTGCAGAGCCACCAACAGCAATGAATGACCTGCTTTCAAGCCAGTAGACGTCTTGCACCAAGCAGGAAGTGGCACACGTAAGGCAGCGCCACGCATCTCACATCATACATCATCACGCATTCATGATGGCTGCAGTTGCCAGAAACTGCTAGAGCAGCGGGGACCTCACAAGTGAAGAGGTCAGGCAGTCGCATTGCAGCAAAAGCACAGAAGGGGGAGCAGCACCTGCGGGGCTTGTTCCGCATGATGTCCTTGTCAGGCGGGTTGAAGCCGAGCGCTGTGGCCGGCAACCCGTCTGTGACCAAATTGACCCACAGCAGCTGCACAGGATTCAGCACCTCTGGCAAACCTGCAGGCAACTGACACAGTAAGGACAGAACCGCAACCATGCACAGCTTCCTGCTGCTGTTGCTCAATCATGCGAGACTCTCTGCGGAACCGGACATGACTTCCTGAGCTTGCTTATCCTACAATCTCTTTGGCATCACTCATGAAATGTAAGGCAGACATGGCTGGAAGGCCACAGCAGGAGTTCATCTTGCAGGAAGGGCTTGGGCTCAGAACGCTAACTGATGTGACTGCATGAAGGGGAAGAGTTGCAGAATGGGGCACCTATGAGGGCGGCTGAGAAGATGGCCACCACCTCCCCGATGTTGGAGGACACCATGTAGCGGATGAACTGCTTCGTGTTGGCATAGATTGCCCGCCCCTCCCCTATGGCCACCACCTGCAGCACAAGCGCATAACCTCATCTGCTTGCATTCAAATGATTGACAGTGAGGGTGTATACAAGTGCAACGCTTTGCCACTCTTGTGCCAGAATGCACGGCGGCCAAGATGCCATCATAAAGTGTTGATGCAACTGCATCTCAGCGCTGCGCGCCAGGCACAAGAGTGGCAAGAGCCCAGGGGGCGTCTCTCTGGCTGCCTGAAACACTGGTCCATATGGGCGCTGCAGACTAGATCTGGCAGTCATACACAACAAGTGGGCCCTGTGCGTCCATCTGCAAGCACGCTTTCTGTGAAGGCACCATTATACACAAGGGGTTGAAGGCTCACAATGGTGGCAAAGTTGTCATCTGCCAGCACCATGTCGGCTGCATGCTTGGCGACTGCGGTGCCTGAGCCCATGGCGATGCCGATGTCCGCCCGCTTGAGCGCCGGCGCGTCGTTCACGCCGTCGCCTGTCATGGCCACGACATGCCCCTGCACACCGCACGTATTGCCTCACAAGCTGTGTCATGCAACCCCTTGACACACTATCCGGTCCAAGAGCTGCATTTGGGGTCAGTCCTGATCCACACTTCAAGCCAAACGTACACTGAGGATTAGCGAGCTAGCCCTCTAAACCACAATGTCAATGGAAATTCCCTTGAAAGGGTAGGCTCAAAATGCATCAATGTCCTAGTCGACCAGTCTACCTAGCCTTCAGTGGGCCGCACGAAGCAAACGGAGAACAGACAAGCATCAATGTCCAGAAATTCTGAAATTCTGAAATTTTTTGGATGCAGTGGCATAGTACAGAGTGGAGCATGGAGCCTGCCTGCTCTTTGAGGCGCATGACCAGGTTGCTCTTGTGGCTGGGCTCCACGCGTGCAAAGACGCTGAGGCGCGCCACCGCGCTCGCCTGCTCTGTGGGCGCCAGCCGCGTGAACTCGCTGCCCGTGAGACTGCACAGCCCGGAGATGCTCATGGGGCTCTCCTCCAGCGCATTTATCTGCACCAGCCGGACAGCCTTACCCAAGCAGCATCTTGCCATGCCACAACACTTCACTGCAGCTCAGAGGCAGAGACCAGCTAGACCAGAAAGACACCTGTAACCTATACCTTGAGCTGCAGGGTGAAGTTCAGGATGGATACACGGACCCGTAGGTGACCCAAGAAACTGCGCAGGCCTGGCACCTCCGCAGCTTCTTGTACAGTACCCCAATGAGTGCTGGAAATGTCAGAAGTGAGGCGTAGCCTCACATGTCTGCAGACAGACTCTGCGGTGGCCTTGTTGTCCCCAGTCACCACAATGACACGGATGCCAGCCATGCGGCAGGTCTGCATCGCGGCCGCCACCTCAGGCCGCGGCGGGTCGTGCATGCCCACGACGCCCAGCAGCGTCAGATCCTGCTCATCTGCTGCTTGCACCTGCACATCAGCAGCGGAGGTCAAGACCGCTCAGCTGCCTGAGTCTGTCCAGGCAGTACTCTGACCGCTGTGACATGATGCATGCACCCACTTTGGTATACCATCCCGAGACCTTTGGTGCCTTCCGTCACAACCGTCACAGCCGGAAACTCGGATCCTGCATCTCTATCTATAGGTTTCGGCATTGGGACCAGCCGCTCCGCACAGAAAATAATTGCCCCTTGCATTCTGACGTGCTGTCCCAGGGAGTCATTGAGCTCTTCCCAGAAAGTCTGCATGTCATGACACGTGCCAACTATGTGCCACAAGGCCTCTCGCAGGGCCAGGCGAGTCGAGGTGAGAAGTGAGCAGCACCGGCTCACTGCTGGAGGGCATAGGCTTGCTGGCCAGAGCCAGGCAGCGCAGGGTGTGGTGGTTCCCATAGGAGTCCACCCGGTCCATCAGGACCTGCTTCATGCTGTCCGTGAGGGCCACAGTGCTCCCGCTTCCATTCGCCACCGCCTGTGCAACACACCCGCATGTGAGGGCCGACACACTGCAAGGTGGGAGAGCCTGCTGCGCATAGCCCTCACAGCCCCTGCCAGCATGGTAGGATGCTCAATGGTACAGATGGAGTCATTGCTATCCCAACAAAGCCGCAGAGACTGGAAGCTACATTCATGAAGACAATGAAAGACATCAGTGACAGCCTGGAGCAGGCACCTCAGTGCAGTCTTCATTGTACCCTCTGCAGCTCTTTGATGATGGGCTTGCACGCTTCTGCTTCGAAGCAAGATGAGATGCACTTTTCCAACGCATGGCTTGGCGGCCGTAGTGATGCTCTGAATCTGGTCATGACTGTCGAGCTATGGCTTCTGAGAACAGGGAACAAGACTTATAGCACCAGGGCTGCTGGTGCTTTTGCAGGTTGCATGCGACTCACCCGGGTGCAGCGCGCCATGACAGCTTCAGGGGCGCCCTTTACAAAGAGGGTGTCCTGATCCTGCCGCCGGCACCTCACGCTCATCATCTTCCGGTCTCTGCTGAATTCCAGCTGGCTGATCTGCAGGCAGGATGGAGAAGCATCATTGCACACCTCCCTCACAACATACAGCTTGTGGAAGGCACTGCGTGAGGCTCTGTCAGTAGCACATGGCAATGCCACTGGAGCATGAGGAGTCTCTAACAAAACACAGCAAGCAGATGTGCTTGGCTGAGATGGTGTCTATATGTCTGTGGTCCTTCCTTGTCTGGCAACTTCCCTTGCCCCCGCCCCAGCCAAGGCAGAAGTGCACCACGCTGTGATGTGCCACAAGAACGGTACAATAAAGGCGTAAGGGCGTCTAAGCTCACCCTCTGCTGCTCTTTCTGCCAGTACTCATTGCAGAAGGTGGCCCTTTCCCGCTTGGACAGCTGCTCCAGGGACGCGGGCATGTCGGCATACCCGGGCAGCCCCACCTTCTCTGCCAAAACCCTCAGCGCCACCTCTGTCGCCTCCCCTACCCGCTGGTACTCCTGCTTCTCTGCATGTG
This sequence comes from Coccomyxa sp. LA000219, assembly GCA_000812005.1. Taxonomy (NCBI): domain Eukaryota; kingdom Viridiplantae; phylum Chlorophyta; class Trebouxiophyceae; family Coccomyxaceae; genus Coccomyxa; species Coccomyxa sp. LA000219. Next base: position 1,454,900 of record KN714657.1, read on the forward strand.
CACATCGGACATTCAAGAGCAGTGCAGGTGTGCTTGAGTTCAAAGGCTGTCCCATCGAGCAGGGAGCAAGGCAAATGATTTGGAGTCAGCACCCAAACAAATGGCTCATCCGCGTGAGATCAGTTGGCAAATGAGGGAGCTTTTGCTTTAGAGAGCCACCAGTTCACAATTCAATGTCCACACGGGTTTCATATCCAAGCACTGCAGCGCACCATTGTTGTAGGTGAGGGTGGAGTCATTGCAGAGGGCACAGCAGGTGGCCGTCTGCAGCACGGCCGACTCCTCAGCGGGCGCCTGAACAGGCGTGCCGCTCTCCGTCAGCACCCGCCCTTCAGGCGCATAGGTGCTGCCTGCATCCCACTGCCAGCTCATGCGCCTGGCAACTGTTTGCACGAAACTGTGCCCTGGTCTTGGCTTCCCTTTCCAATAGCACCCTCGCAACAATGGTATCAGGGCATGGCCACTTTGGCTATAAGAGCTTTCTTTGGCAGACCGGGCGTGCTTCCCTCATGGCAAGAACCCATATCTTTAGCCCCACACCTCTCTGACTGAGCATTACATCGGGTGTGACCACCTCGCTTGGCAAGGCAATCTGCATTCTTAAGTCAACAACTGCGGGAAGCACCTGTGACTCTGAACTCCTTGAGTTGGCCACTTGCGGAGTGGATGACTGCCAGGCGGGCGACGCTCATCTGGTTGGTCGTCAGTGTGCCCGTCTTGTCTGAGCAGATCACTGTTGTGCAGCCCAGCGTCTCCACTGATGGCAGGCTGCACAGGCATCACCAGTCACTCTTTAGGGACTTGCGAGCTGTGTGTGGTCTCCAAGTACTTATCATTCGAAGCGACACCAGAACACAGGTCAGTGCCGCAATACCCATAGAAGGGCCCTTCTGCAATGACCCGCATGTCCAGTCATTATCCACGCACTATAAAAAGGCCCAGCCAGAGATCTACAGGACTGCCAATGCAGCACACACATGATCTACAGTGACATGTGCAGCACACCTGCGTACGATGGCGTTCCTCTTTGCCATCTTTCGGGTTCCAAGGGCGAGGCAGGTGGTGACCACAGCTGGCAGCCCCTCAGGAATGGCCGCCACAGCCAGCGCCACTGCAATCTTGAAGTAGTACAGCGCTCCTTGCAGCTGCAAGACCATGCCCATGTCTCAAGATCTGAAAAGGATTGACACATACAGGGCAGCAGGCAATGGCCAAGGCTGGGCACGGGACACCTGCCTCTCACTATATCACCAGGGCAGACAGTACATTCCTTTTTAATGCATAATTCATCCTGACCTATGGCAATGTGCTGCAGAAGGTTGCAAATATGCTCACCCAGTTGCCGTGCACAGGGTCAGCAAAGCGCGGAATGTTGATGACCCACACCAAGACGCAGATCACTGCTATGACCTGCACAGACGGATACTTGGCATGAGACATGTACATGATCCTGCATAGGTCCCTGTAGATGCAGCAACACTTTTATGCTGTGCGATCTCACTCATGTGAGGCTGCTACCTGTGCAGCTGCGTCATCTGCAAAGTCGCAAACTTGACATAAAGCTGAGGGTGGCATCAGCATGCACCTTTGAGAGGAAGGTGCCAAAGTCATCCAGCTTCTTCTTCAGGGGTGTCAGCTCCTCATCCACCTCTGCCATGGCATCCCTGCATGGCAACATCGCATAGATGCCTGCCCAACCTCATGCACATGTGGCTGGACAACCAGCATTGCTAAAACCACTCTGTTCCTTCACCTGGCGCAGACCAACATGATTACAGAAGTCAAGTGTGACAGCGTTGTCAGGGCAGACACCCAAGTCTTCTCAAGGCAGGGAAGCACACTCACCTGATTTGCCCAATTGCAGTGTTCTGCCCTGTGCCCACCACTGCTGCTCTGGCTCGCCCAGCCGTCACCACTGTGCCCTGCATGATTATAGCACTTTAAGCAGCCTGCTTGGAAGCTGCATTCAGTCTCTGGTGACATGCATACCAGCACATGACCCTACTTCTGTCATGCCATCATAAGAGGCATGTTTACAGCTCCACCACTGAGGCTTGACTGAGGACCCTTACCGCAAACAGTAGGCAGGTCTTGTCCTGATACACAGCCTTCTGATCTGGGACAGCAGCCAGGGACTTCTCAACACTCCCACTCTCCCCAGTCAAAATGGACTGCGGTCACGACACACCTCAAGCACTGAAGGCAGACACAGCGCAGCAGCCCAATGGTCACATCAGATGGATTATACGTCCTATCTGAAGCACAATGTTGGCATCATAAGAGTTAGCAAAGGTTTCTGTTGGGTCATCCGCATGGCAGTGCATCTGTCTGCAAGCCAAGAGGGGAAGGCTTGCCAACCTGATCCACTCTGAAGACATTGCTGAAGAGCTCGATGAGTCGCAAGTCTGCGGGCACCTTCACCCCCACTGCACCAGCAATCATGTTTCAGGTTGAGAGTGAGTCATGCTACTGCTTCCAAAGCACGCAGAGAGCACAAGATGCAGCAGCGCATGGCACATTCTGCTGGCTCTCTCAGTGCTCTTGCTGTGGCCTGGCCTTGGTTGACCGACAGCATGGCCAATCAACCAGCCTACAGCAAGAAGAGTGAAACCATGCAGACTGCTCCTGCCACAGCCACAGCTGGGCTTCCAGAAAGTCTTATGATGATATATTGGGGTCTCATCGCCAGGGTTGGCATCAGCACATCAGCACTGCCTTGTGCGCACCTGCTATCTCCACTATGTCCCCAGGCACAAGCTCCGAGGCTGGTATGACATGCAAGCGTCCGTCCCGCAGAGCAGTCGCCACATCAGCCTGCAAAGCCGTATCGGTTCCTGACAATGGCTCTCCTGCTGTCCGCTTACCAAGACTTTACATGGACAGCTGGGTTTGGTCGCTGATCGTATTAAAGCCGCACCTCATATGCCTTTAGCTCTTCAATAGCTTTCTCAGCATTCGTCTCTGTCACCACTCCCACAATCGCTGCAGCAGTGGCACCACACTCAGCATGCTCTGATGATCACTGCACTTCACTGATGCTGGTGTTGTATTGACACACGCATGAGTCCCACCAACACAGCTGGTCATCGGCTAGCTCACCATTTGCAACCAGGATGGCCAGAATGACCAAAGGCTCCACAAAGGCACTGTATGGCAGATTAATCAAAGCTTTATAATCTCGTGTCTGCTTGACAGAGCTCTTTCCAGATTCAAGAGAGAGCCCAAGGATGACATGCTTGCAATTGATTGGCATAAGGTGAAGCCCAGACCTTGCAGGAGCCTCAAGTCAACATCGAGCAATGTGAGGCATGCTGGCAAAAATCCGGCTCACCTGAGTCCCTCCTCTCCGCTTCCCAGAGCAATCACAAAGTCCACCACTGCCGCAACCAAGAGAATCTGCAAAGACTGGCCATGATGTCACAACCGCCTGAAGATACAATCGCCAAGCTTGCAAATCTGGCACCTGCCCAAGCAGTTGCCAGAGCTGTCCAATACAGGCTTGCATGTCCGGCACAACATCTTACCTTGACCAACAGGTCATCAAACTGCTTCAATACCAGCTTCCAGAAGGGAGTTCCTGAATACAGCCAGCACTTGGTCAGCATGTTAACTCTGCCCAGCAGCGTGCAAAGTCTGCATCTGATGAGCTTCCTGTACATGCACTTCCATGCAGCAGCTCTAGGCGGCAAGGACAAGAGCCTCCATGCTTACCTTTGTCTGGACTCAGCTCATTGTTCCCATAGATTGCTCTTGCCTGCAATTGCAGTTTCTTACCACTCAGCAATGCAAGCCGGACCAAAGGTGTAAGCAGTAAGCATCGTATAAGAAAACTCATGCTTGTACAATGACTATTGTAAGCACTGGGATGCATACACCCTCTCACCTCGTTGACCTGCACCTCTGTGAGCCCATGCTTTGCATCCAGGGAGAAGTGCCTCAGAACCTGCGTCATGCATGTGGGGCTTCTCAACGATTGATTCATGGCTTTTCAGGGCTCTGCTTGAATGCTGCACAGTGTCCATCAAGCACAGTATTTGATGGAAGCTGCGAGCTGCTGGATGCGCTGCAGATACATGTTCCGGCAAGCTACCTCAGCAGCTGTTTTCGTATGTGGAAGGTCCATTGTCCTTCTGAGCGCTTATGTAGCCCTCACTCCGCAAGTCGTAACAATCCTGCTACTGAAGCATTACGCATGCCAAACAGCTGGACATGTTTCAGGTCCAGGGCTGACATCCGTTCACGCATTTCACGGGGTTGGTCAGTACCACGCGGCTACTTGTATCTCATTCAGCAAGGACCGGTGTTCAAATTATCACAGACTGTTCGCGGATGGCAAGCCTACATTTGGTAATGATGGACCAGTCCAAGATACACGCACTATCAGGATCAGGTCCTCTCCTTCTGCTGATGCAGAGCTTGTGTCCAGAATGCGCAAGAACCTCAGCTTTGATGGCACACTCCTGTCATGTACGGAACAAGCCCTCTGAGCAGAGGGCAAGAAATTGCCCATCATCATACCAGAACAGGCAACCTCACGAAGTCAAGGCTTTCCCCCTGAAGGGAGGATCTTCGGCACCAAGCAAGTCATCAATGCCTCATGCTATGTGGGTCACACAACAGTAAAAGGTGTGGCTTTGCCAGCCGATTCATGTGCATCACAATCTGCAGCTCCCTGATGGCATGCCTAGCGCAAGCAGGGCAGCACTTGCAGCAGGGCATGAGGCAGCAGGTGTTGCAATTGGTGACAACAGCATTACATAGCGTGCATTGTGCTCACAAGTATGCTGTCTGATGCTGTAACAAGTATTCAGCAATCAAAGCCTTGCACACGCAGCGACAGTAGCTGCAGAATGCTTAGTCTGGCTACACAACCCTGTCTATGACCTCAGCAATCGCGACGCCATTGGCATATACTACATCAAATAATACACAGGCATTCCCTAGCACTGGTGTGCATACCACTTCAACAGGTCCTTAATGAATAACCACAGCTTCACCTCAGTAATATCCTTCAAATGAAAACGCAAGTCAGCCGCTGAATCTAGTGGCATGCCAAGCAAATGTTAACATCGACCATGACATTTTGTACTTCAGACCTACTACACCTGGGATGTCTTGAGTGCTTGGACCCTGCAATCTACCAGGTGGCCTCCCAGAAAGAAGCTCTGCATACTACCAATTGCAATGTAGCACAGCTCCGACAATAGGGCTGTCTCCCCGTACGCCGGATGCTGCTTCCTTATTAGGTCAGCTTGCATCCGCATGAGGATTTGCGCTGCGGAAGCATGACCAGGCACAACTGTGCGTTGCTGTGTGCCTCGTCAGGATGCAGGTCCCCTTATGCTTGGACCAACGCAGATTTCAGAAAGCCCTAGCTCTGCAGAGGCTTGGGGGAAAGTCCCCGGTAAGGAGTCCTTGAAGTCAGCTCACACGGCTCTGGCAGTCTCCGCGCCCGGGTTAGGCCGGAGGGTGGGCTCTGACGAGTGGGCCAGCTGCACGGCACCTTCCTTCTCCGTGGCGCCGAACCTCTCGATGAGCAGCTCCTTCAGCTTGGGGATGAGGTAGTCCTCGTGGGCGGGAATGCCCTTCTCAAACTCTGAGGCCAGCGCAGGGTCCTCCCCAATGGTCCCTCCCAGGAAGATGCGCACGCCCTCTGTTGCCTTGCCATTCATCTTGGCCGGCCCACCCATCAGCCCAATGTCTGCCACTTGCACCTGTGGCAGCAATCCAGCTCTCAGGCAGGAGTCCAGGAGAAAGGACAGGTGTGACCGCGCCTATGATGCTTGGGGCCAAGCCTTGAGCAGCCGTGGTCTGTGAGAATACATCCATGCCCGGCACCCCAAAAGAGGCACATGCCACGAGTGCGGTGCTTCTGCAAGAGGCTTGGCACTCTATTCAGAGCTGAGTGTCCGTGGCGCATCTCTTAGCTTGGCCATCCCGACTTGCCCTGAACCCTTCACTAGGGCTGGTCAGCCAGCTTATTCATTGCATACATGCTGGCCCAGACAGGTCGAGGGCATGTGCTGACCTGGCCACAGGAGTTGGGGCATCCTGTCCAGTGGATGCGGACTTTCTTGGGGATGTCCAGCTCCTGCTCCAGCTTCTCCACCATCGCCATGGCCCTGTTCTTAGTCTCGATCACTGCCAGCCCGCAGAACTGCAGCATAGGATCCAACCCTCAATGACTGTAGCAGAAGAACGTAGCGACCAGTAGACGCTGTGCCCACAGAGAGGCAAATCGTGGGCCATTTGCGTATCTACTTTTTTGCTACCGATGAAAATTGTAAGCTTGAAGAAGACTTACAGCCTGCCAGGAAGAGGCTTGACCCAAACACAGGAGCATGTGGCAAGTCTGCGCCAAAGACACAGCAGAGCTCAGCAGAAGCCTCCTACCTGGGCGCCGGTGCAGGAGACGAGGCCGCGCGTGAGGTTGCCAGCATCGATCTGGTACTTCTGGAAGATGGGCTCCTTCTTCATCTCTTCCACCTTGTCGTTGGGGATGAACGGGAAGATCACGTCCTGCTCCACTGTCAGCCGCACACTGCCGTCCCCATACCTGCAAGGGCACCCACAGGTTCACAGAGGTCCTGATGAGAGGAATCTCAACTCAGACAGACTCAGCCCTTCCTTCTCTGCCTGACACAGCTGGGCATGCAGCACATAGAAGGTGCTTGCATCAGGGAACGCCGCTTTGCTGGGTAACGAAGGATGGACTCAGCATATCCTGGGACGTCTCAGAAAAGAGCTGAGACGTTGGTTCTGTACACAGTTCCGGTCACAAAGCTGCATGCGCTAGGAGAGACCGCAGTTGTAGAGAGGGAGATAGGATGCAAGGTGGGAATGTCTTTGAGGTCTGCCATAAGGGAAAGTTAGACGCAAGCGCTCACTTCTCGCAGGCATTTGCGAAGGCATAGAAGTCATCGGGGAAGAGGCGCCCTGCGGGCACACAGGCGCCTGCCCAGCTGAAGCCCTCCTGCTTCTGGGGGTGGACTCCCAGAACGTCTCTCCGGTCCCAGGGTGTGTCATACTGCACACAGGGCCCCCCACTCAGTTCACTTCCGCTTGAGCATCTGCCTTGATCATTTGTCGTCACTTGTACAGTCCTACTGCACTACTGAGAGATCATGTAGGATATTACCCACTGCAGAAGGCAGCTCTCTTACATAGCACTGCTGTCCGCACCCCAGGCAAGACCTCTGGTAACACTGTTCAGGGAAACCCTTGACATTTGCCGTAATTATTGCCATCATATTATTGTCCTTTGGGGAGCGTCACAACTGCTCACAGTCCTCATGCCTTTCATGGTGCCTCCAGGGATAGCTCACCTTCTCCTCGACCTTCGTGCGCAGCTTGACGCCCATGTAGTCGCCGATCTTTTCCCGGAAGGCGTCTGCGCCCATGGCCTCTACCAGCCACATCAGGCGCGACTTCTGCCTGTCCACACGCGCGCCATAATCCCTGCGCAAGGCACGGGAGCACTCATGTCATCTCCACCAGACCTCGCAACTCTGTGACACCAGAGACAACTGCCCACTGCAGCAGCGATGCTTCCGCACTGTTGTTGCGGCTGCCTGTGCAGTGGGTCTGGAGATAGCCTATTCACACCAGAATGCAGCCGCACCAACGAGCTTCACAACATTGGGGGACGCTGCATTTCATACAATATCTGCGCATGACCACCTGCTTAGGCCCAAAAGAAATACCACTGTATGCTCAACCCTATGCAGCTGTTCATTCAAAGCTTTGATGTAAGCTGGCAAGGGAGTGCTGAAGCTTCACCTGAACACCTCCAGGAGCGCCTTGCAGTAGGCAACAGTCTGATCGTAGGGCACAAAGGTGTTGCCATCGATGGACATGGTGTTGCGCTTCACACTGAAGTAACCTCCCAGCTCCACGTTGAAGCCCACCTGGCGCAGTTCACCACTTGTCAAGTTTCTGTGCTTTGGTGTCATCCGGGGATACCTTTTGGAGCACTACGGGATGGTGCAGTCATGCTTGAAGAGGATTCCACTGGGGCTGCTCCTGCCTCGGCCACGCGAGAAGAGCAAGCACTGTGTGTGCTGAGAAAAAAGAATCTGGCCGCATTGATACAGCAATTCCTTCCTGGTAACAGAATCCTGAAGGTACTGGCGGATCACAGTTAAGAAGGACAGCACCTCTCCGGTCTCAGGGTCATGAACAGCCTTCAGGCCGACGTCATTGATGTGGGTGTGGGGGAAGTCGTCCCGGGAGGGGGATAGCCCAATGTTCAGCTTCCTGGGCAGGTTGGTCAGCTCCGGGTTGCCCTTGCCGTTGTTTGTGATCATGTCATTGATCGCTGCAAGGAAATCTGGGGTGTCAAGCCCTGCTATGTTTGATGTTAACATGGCGGTGCAGCTAATCAGCCTTGGCTTGAGCCCTGCTTCTACAGTGCTGCGGAATCAAACGTCCTGCATGTGCTGTAGGCCAATGATGTCAGTGGTGGCCGTTGCACTGTAAGGCCAAGCTTACACAGGCCACAACAAAGCACCAACAAGGGGTCCCTACATGCAGCACTTTGTGCCAGGTCCAATGAAGATGAGGGAAGGCAGAGGAATAGCGCACCATAGTTGAGCGGCCGGACGTCCAGCAGCTCGTGGGGGTCAATGCCGGCGATGGGGCTGCCGGTCATGTTGCGCACATTGTCCATGCCCGTCATCACTGCGCTGAGCCCGATAGTCTGCAGCCCCTGCAACATCACGTCATGTCAGCATGCCGCATCAGGATCCACGAAGCGCTTGTCTACCCTGTGACGTTACAACCTGTCAGCATGCCGCACAAGGATCTGCAGAGCTCTTCCCGCCCTGGCCCCACTTGTACCTTTGTCTGCAGCGCCATCCAACACAGCATGGGACAAGCCAAACTTTTGCAGCTGTGACGTTTCCTGACATTGAGGTCTTAGGAAAGGACTAGACGTCGTGTAAGCCACCCAGCGCTCCAGGTCTGACTGCTCTGACGTCAAGCTACAGGTCAGGCAGGAGCCTGAGCGGTACCTCAAAGATCTTGTCAGCCTCTGCGAGGGTCATGCCGCGCAGCTGGACATTGGCGCGGGTGGTGATGTCACCGCAGCCGCCGTCCAGCTTGGCAATGGCGTCACCCAGCCACCTCAGCTGCTTCGCCGACAGCTCGCCATTGGGCACCTGCAGAGCTGTGTCCTGTCAGAGCTGCCCCATGATGCATCACCGCCGTGCCTCCTGTCATCAGTCCTATGCATCAGGCCGGTCAGCACAGTTGCTCACCCTGCTTTCCTGCCCCTGACAGGCGCCAAAGGCCCAACATCCCGTCTCAGCATAGCATGTCAAGACAGGGTCAGTGTTAATTGACCCACCTTGAGGCGCATCATGTAGGTGCCCGGGGCGCGCTTCTTTCTGTGGAACAGACCGGACCACTTTAGGCGCACGTCCAGGTCATCCAGGTCGAGGTCCTCCCACTTGTACTCCCCGGAGCGGATCTTCTCGCCCAGGTCAAAGACATCCTCCCACATGCGGTGCCCACCCTTGGCATTCTTGATCTTCTCGGGCTTGCTTGCCTTCTTGTCCAGCGCCCTCAACTGCACACACAACATAGCAACATCATAAGTCATCAAGTCGTCACTCACTGCCTCTGGCGCTCTCACATGCTCATGGCATTTGCATTCCCTGCTCACAGACACTCACACAACAGCGCAATGTCACATGATGCATGCCTCAATCTCTGGATGCGTGGGATGCAAATTTGTCTGCCAAGGCAGTGACCGCTCATCACTTCATGTGGGACGATAAAAAGCAAAATGCTGACCGCCTTTGGCTTCCGTACGCACTACAGTTGACATGCAGGAGGCTATCCAATGGCTTAGCAATGCTTTGAGTGGGGAACAGCCTGCAGATGCTGCTACCGGTGGCTTACCCTGGCGTCGTTGGTTAGATACTTAAGGCCACTCGTCTCGAAATCAACACCTTGCTCCTCCATCACAGCTTTCACCTCATCTGACAGGGGCTCCGGTTGCGCTGGCACATACTCAAACCTGCAGAGCCACAGTCCTCTGCTCAACACTGCAGCACAAGGCACTTCAGAATCTGCCATGACGACCAAGCTATACTGCTGCAAGAAGCACAGCAATGTCATTACATACAGAGGCACTGACGCGAGACTGGGCCGCACTTTATTGGTGGAGTTCCGTTCATAGTTGCTCCGTTTACTGTAGCGCCGTTGGTGGCGGCAGCAGAACATCTGACAGCAGCAGGCCGGTGGCAAGGCGCTAGAACTCTGGGTGCCCTGGGCAGTGGAAGCCCTGACACCAGAACGCTGCTTTGGGCGGTTGGCAACGCCATCGGGAGCTATTTGCGGTGGAAGTAAAGCTCACAGTAATGAGCTGTCCCAATCTCCTGCATCGCAGGCACCAGGCGCTCAGAAACCTGCCCTACTTTCGGTTATTTGTGCTGCTCGATTTTGGCTCAAAATGCGGCATTGGGACTGCGAGTATCCTTCTACTGGCTCGTAGAATCCTTCTACCCAGTGAGTCAATGCCGGTTGCAGCCAGCAGTGTGACCCAAGCCAGTAGGGCAAGCCTTTGCACATGGTCTGGAAGATGATTAGTGCGTCCTCTCAGGCTACAGAAAGCTTCTGCAATCCGTGATTGGGAGTCTACTGCGACGGGCAGCCATTGCGCGACAGCCAGAGGTCCGAGCGGGGAGTGGGCCCTTACCGCTCAATAGGGCTCGATCGAGTCGAATATCGTCGGAGCTGACGCCTGCTTTGCTAGCGCTACAAGAACAGTCGCAGCTGCACGCGAATCGGTTTATGTACACTTGAACACGGTCTTTCGTTCCGCGGATTCTGCACATGAACCCATGTGAACCAGCGCGATCGCCTCATTCACTGTACGATCTTTAGCGCACGCCGGCTTGTTTGTCACCTACCGGATACCATTTGGCCCTCTGCACGGAAAGGGTCAGTTTCCCAGGATAGGAAGAGAAGACATGTGTGCAGAATTTCACAACCTGAGATCGTAAGAACTCCTTAAGGACATGGCGCCGGCACCTCTCCTCAGCGACAGTGCTGGCGACATCAACGGGCTGGTCCCGAAAAAAGTGGATACAACTTATGTCGTGACAGGTAAGATTCCGTTGGATAAGCCATCGTGTTATTGGAGACACAACAAGACCTTCTGCGCGAACTGAACAGCGTGGGCAGTGGTCTTTAGATAGCCTCCGGCATCTTGCAGCTCGTCGTGTCGCAGCGATCACGTATCATCTGGGTGGCAGCATATGTAAGCTGTGATGACTATACCAGGTTCTTGCTGTGTAAATAGCTGCACGCACATGCGAACCATACCGACGGTGAACACCTGACGAGGGCCTGGTGCCCAGCAGCGTTCCGAGGATATCAATATCTAGCATGCCAGCGATGAACATATCGAGTTCAGAGTCACGCATACGAAGTGCAGTAACATTGTCAACACACGTGACATGTACAGGAGCTGTTATAGCTCGGCCACAGCCTTCTAGTGAGGAGGGGCGCTCAGAAGAAGGACCAAAGAGATGGTGTAGATGTGCATGATTTTACACAAACGAGGGAGATGCATACAGAGCCTGGATGCAATCACCAGGGAGGCAATCCCCATTGCAGCCCATAAGTCGTGCCCAACCTATGCAGGCATTAGGTCAGATGGGGCGCCTGAGGAATGCACCCTGGAGCCCCAGACACAAGAGTGGCGCACACATGAGCCAGTGACTGACATCGACCCCCGGGACGCTGCCACGCCAGACGCGTGGGTTCCCAGGCACCCCGACCTCATCCGCCTCACTGGCAGGTGCGCTGTTCAGCGCGCCCCGCTGCAAAGACACCCCGCCATTACCTGCCAGCACTAGCTTGGGCTCTTGCTGTAGTCAGGCCACCTGCCTGCCCGAAATTTGTGGTTGCCTGCTTAGGCAAGTCTTGGTTAGCATGGGTTTCTGAGCAGGCACCCATTCAATGTGGAGCCGCCGCCAAACGTGCTGATGAAGCACGGATTCGTCACGCCGGCCTCTCTGCACTATGTGCGGAATCATGGCCCCGTGCCGCGCATTGGCTGGGGCGAGCACCGGCTGTGCATCAATGGCCTTGTGAGCAAGCCCACGGAATTTTCCATGGACCAGCTGCTGAGCCAGTTCGAGCACGTGGACGTGCTGTGCACGCTCACATGCGCTGGCAACAGGCGCAAGGTACCTGCACCACCCCTGCACCATCCCTCAGCTGAGACACGTCATGCTCCAGCCTTCTGTTGCTCTGCTCTGTGGCTTTTAGTAGTCTGTCTCTGGCAGGAGTACACTGCACCAACCCTGTGAGAGACCCCAAATGGGTGCCTCCTTCTGGGCTTTGCCGGCAATGTCCTCCAGACCCTGCCCTCTCTGTAGGATGCTCTGCCCGGTGCTGAGCCACCTTGCGCCTGTGGTGCAGGAAGAGAACATGGTCGCAAAGACCATTGGCTTCAACTGGGGTCCAGCGGGCACCAGCTGCAGCCAGTGGACAGGCATCAGGCTGTCGGATGTGCTGCAGCACTGCGGCATGCAGGGGCCGGAGAAGAAGGCCAACTACGTCTGCTTCAGAGGGCCCAAGCATGAGCTTCCCCAAGGTGCTGCTGCTGCTGCTGCGCCCTTCATCTGTGATATCCGACAGCTTTCATGTGCATGCCTGACTGTCAGCCTGGCTACCAAGCATCTGTATTCTGAGAGGGTCTGCTGACATATGAGTAACAAGCGACAGGATAGGAGGCCATGCATGCAGACTTCTGGTACTGCTCTATGCCAGGGTGCAGTGCATGTGTTGAACAGCACACACGCACTCAGAGTACTGTGGCCTGGTATAGCAATGCTTCATGGGCGAGGGAAGACTTGGTACAATTGCAGGGGAGGACGGCAGCTATGGGACAAGCATCGAGCGGTATAAGGCCCTTGATCCAGCCTCTGACATCATCCTAGCGTTCAAGCAGAACGGCAGATTACTCACCCCAGACCATGGCTACCCGCTGCGCATCATCATTCCAGGTAGCCTTCCTGCTGCTCAGCAACATGTGTCACTTCTGTTCCGGCAAGGAAGATCATTCAAGTTGTTGCAGGCCTCCGCATCTCTGTTCCTTCATGAGCTGATGATAGCCCTGAGTAGCTCTGGAACACATGCACTGAGAAAGCAAAGGCAACCCTTGTTAGCATGCTGCCAATGTTGCGGGTTGCAGGGCCTGGACAGGCGTAGAGCCACAGCACCTGTTCAAGGGCATTGGCAATCGTGCAGGGTACATCGGCGGGCGGATGGTGAAGTGGCTGGAGGAGATCACCGTGACAGAGGGCGAGAGCGACAACTTCTACCACTTCCACGACAACCGCGTGCTTCCGTCCCACGTCACAGAGCAGCTAGCCAAGACAGAAGGTGCGGGACACGAAGGAATTTGGTGTCAACACAGCGCCTTCCTGCCTGCAGGCATGAGAGGGCAAGGAACTTTATCTGGAAGGCCCTCCGACTAATCCCATGCGTGGTGTAGAGCTCTGTTCAACACCCATTCTCACTGTAAGACAGGTCGTGCGTATTGGCCGGAGGCGTGCGCTGAGGGAAGTTATGATGCAGGGTGGTGGTACAAGCCGGACTTCATCATCAATGACATCAACATCAACTCAGCAGTGACCTCGCCTGCACATGATGAGGTCATCACCCTGGCCGAGGGCAACTCCCACGTCAGCATAGCAGGCTACGCCTATTCAGGTACACAGCACTACCGCCTTGCCACAGACCACACACCACCTTGTCTGTCTCTTGCCTTCAAGTATCTCTGTCACCAAGGGATTACGCTGGAGGGACTGTGATGGCAGGCATAGAAGCAGCATACAACAACTGCCCTTCCCTCTTGCATGGGCTGCGCCAGCATGCTGCAGCTCGCAGGGGCTATGCGACATGGCTGGTACATGTGTAGCGTTGAGTGCCATGGCTCAAAAGCTGAGTGGATGTTGTGCAGGGGCCGGCAGGAAGATCATCCGGTGTGAGGTGTCGCTGGACGGCGCCAAGTCATGGCAGCTGGCGGAGATCCACAGAGCATGCGCGCCCAACGCCTACGGGAAGCACTGGGCATGGGTTCACTGGGAGCTCAGAGTGCCCATCTGTAAGCCTCCCCTGCTGAGCGCTATTGCTTGTCGCTATGGCGTCTGTTTGGCAGCTTGCTGCTGAGGAGCTGCGTGGCATGTTGTGCTCGCCCCGCTCTCACTTGCATGCATGAGGGTGAACAGAACTGCAACTTCAAGCTGGGGTCGCCCTAATGCGCAGGACCACGCAGTGACACGTATGCACGGCGCCGTTTGCAGAGAGAATGTCAGGGTATTGGGCATGTAAGTGGAGTGTGTTTGTGCTCGCTCATCTGTCGGGAGCAGCACAGGGCTCGATGCTACTGATAATTGAGGGGAGTGCCGCGACATAGGAACACATGGTAATGTGCAAGTGCTGTGTGCAGTGGGGCTGCTGCGGGCGGAGGAGATTGTGTGTCGAGCCTGGGACGAGGCCATGAACACGCAGCCCGACACCTTCACCTGGAACCTCATGGGCATGCTCAACAACTGCCACTACCGCGTCAAGGTGGACAGTCTGTGCTTCTTGTACCCCTGAGTGAGAGCTTCCGATGCGATCATGGCGAGGCACATGCAAGTGCCTTGTACTTGGAAAAGAGCCCATCCAAGACGGACTGAGGAGGTGACTGACCAGCTCAGTGACACAACACGCAGAGGCTAAATCTCAGTTTGATCAGGTGGCTCAGGTCCTAGCCTGCTGTGCAGGTGCATGCCATTGAGACGAAGGGCAATGGCATTGCTCTGCAGTTTGAGCATCCCACCATTGCGGGTACCACCGTGGGAGGGTGGATGAAGCGCGCAGACAAGATACCTCTGGTATAGACCCCGTCCCTGTTCACCGTCTCTGCCAGCTCTCACACCATTTCATCCTGGCTATACAAGGACCCTTGCTTGAGCTCTCACTTGTTACTGCAGCTGTGTCCCTGCCCCTGATTGGTCAATCCATGGTGCTTCCCTGCCCCTGTCCTGTCTGATGAGCCCCAAGCTTGGTAGACTTGTATAGCGAATGCGACCAGTCGCCTTCAGTAGCTGAACATCGGGGTGCCTGCATGCAGCATGCTCCAGAGCCGCCAATCAAGGACCCTGCACAGGAGGATGCCTCCAAGGCAGACGCGCTGCGGATATACAGCATGGAAGATGTGGAGAAGCACGACACCCGCGACTCCGCCTGGTTCGTGCACAAGGGCCAGGTACGGTTTACAGACAGTCCCTCTTCAGCTTGTGTGCAAGCGCCACAAGCTACATCTCTGAGTTTCAAGGCACATCTCTGGCGTGTGCGATACAAGGAATCCACCCTGAGGCTGGGTGGAAGTAACACAGCCCTTGATGTGTGCTGCATACAGTCCGGTGTCCTTCACAGTGCTGATGAAGCTGTATGGGTGGGTACTGAGTTCTGAAGCCTGTACGGTGCTTGCGCTGCAGGTGTACGACGCCACATCCTTCCTGAAGGAGCATCCAGGCGGCGGCGACAGCATCCTGCTGGTGGCGGGCACCGACGCCACAGAGGAGTTTGATGCCATCCACTCCGAGAAGGCCAAGAAGCAGCTGCTGTCCTTCGCCATCGGCCGCCTGGCCACCACCCCCGTAGGTGAGTGCACATTGCAATGCACAGTTACGCTATACTCTAAGATTGCTGGCTATTGCGATACAGTAGTGTGCTGGCTCCAAAGACGTGACTTGAAACTTGGGAGCTCCATATATCTTGCATTCCCTGCACGGTGATTTTACGCAGCTGTCTGGCTACACCAAGCCCCCTGAAGGGTGAGCTGGCCTCGCCAGATGCCTGCAGTGGCTGTCTTGAAGTGGAGCTTGACCTCGATCATGTCAAACGACAGACAGTACAGCATTGGGTGCTGACCCCAAATGCTGACAACTGGATTTATTGTCATGCAGCCGAGGCGGGCAAGCCGCCGACCATTCCCGCAGTGCCGGTCTCTGTGACGATACCCATTGCTCTGAACCCGAAGAAGAAGCTCAAGTTCAAGCTGGCAGAGAAGCACCAGCTCAGCCACAACGTGCGGCGCTACCGCTTCGCGCTGCCCAGCGTGCAGCACAAGTTTGGGCTCCCAGTCGGGAAGCACGTCTTCCTGTATGCCAAGTAAGCCATTTGCTACGTTCCAACTTCGACCCAGCCCTGCTTGATGTCCCTTGCCTGTCAAGGGCGTGCGCATTGGGTTTATTTAGCTCTCTGGTCATCCTGCCATGGGGTATTGCATATCATCCGTGGCCATAGAACGTGAGCTGCAGGCCTTCTCCATGGTAGACTAGTGCTTGGCAGTAGGCTGAGCTTTGTGCACACCTGTAATGTGCCTGCTCTCCTGCAGGGTCAATGACGAGCTGGTTATGAGAGCATACACACCTACATCCTCTGACGACGAGCTTGGTTATTTTGACCTTGTCATCAAGGTAGGGCCTCCAGCCTTGACAGTGCCTTGAAATTGTCGCCTGTGCTTTTGACAGATGTTCAGCCGTCAAGGGTGTAGGTGCCAAGTGCTTGCCTGCCTAACTGGCCCTTGCCTTCAAGGGTGTAGGTGCCAAGTGCTTGCCTGCCTAACTGGCCCTTGCCTTTGCCTCATGATTTCAGATTGAACATAGCATGCCTGGGAAGGGACCCAGACAGCCCTCCCCCTCTGGACTGCCTGACTGCCTTGAACACCCAGGTGAATGTGCACCATATTTGCAGGTGTACTGGAAGAATGAGCACCCCCGGTTTCCTGATGGAGGCAAGATGAGCCAGTATCTGGAGTCCTTGCCCATCGGAGGCGAGATGGAGGTGAAGGGCCCCCTGGGCCACTTCCACTATCTTGGCAGGTCCAGGTAGGGCTCAATTCAATGATCAACCTCCTTTGCTGCCTGGTATGGCACATGATCTCTGTCCTCTTCTGGTGGGGCACCACAGCATGAGTCCCCCACGTGGCGGGGCATTCCTTCAAGCAAGGGTAGCCTTCTGTCCTGTGGCGGTGTGCCTCAGGAAATTCTAGGCACTGTCATTCCTGTGCAGGGGGTACAAAGATCTACCCTTGGGGCAATTGCGTTGAGTTTTCTCCCTGTACATACTCTGTGGTGCTTGACGACTTTGTGTGATTGTGCACAGGTACACACTGGACGGGAGCTCCCACACCGCCAAGCACATCAGCATGATAGCCGGGGGGACCGGCATCACGCCCATGTACCAGGTCATCAAGGCGGTGCTGAAGCAGGCAGACGACGACACACAGCTCTCGCTGCTGTACGCCAACCAGAGCCCCGATGACATCCTGCTGTTTGAGGAGCTGCAGGAGATGGCCAAGGACGCGCGCTTCAAGGTCTGGTACACAGGTGCGAGTCCTACCCAATCAGGTATTCATGCAATGCAGCGCCTAGGTAAGCCGGCAGATTCACGAGGTAAGCCTTCCTGCGCTGCAACGTGACCTAAAACAAGTGGGTCCTTCCTCGAGTTGCAGCGTGCACATGCTCTACCTAGTGTTAGAGTCGTGAGGCTGATCTCCTGTGACGTGAATCAGATGTGGTGCCAGATGCATGTGCCTGAAAGTACATGCTGCATGCTGCAGTGGACCGCGTGCCGGAGGGCATGGAGTGGGGCTACAGCACCGGCTTTGTCAGCGCGGACATGGTCCGGGAGCACCTCTTCCCGCACGCCGAGAACACCATTGCCGTAATGTGCGGGCCGCCTCCCATGATCAAGTTCGCCTGCCTGCCTAACTTGGCCAAGCAGGGCTACCCCGAAGCGGCCTGCATCAACTTCTAGGCTCGCTGGCGCGCCCCATCCGGCCCGACAGCAGTAGCCGGGGAGGCGTCATGCATTGCCTGCAAGTCTCACCTGCTTGCCTGGTTTGGCAGAGCTGAGCTACCTGTAGGCGGCCTGCTGAATGTCCAGGCCCGCACACGGGTAGCTCACCGCAGCTTGTACCAAGCCACTCAGCCATAGCAGGGAGCTGCCTCAAGGTTGCAGGTTCTTCGAATAGATGGACCAAGGCTCTTCGCCTTTGTTTGCCAAGATCGGGGCGATTCATGCGATGAGGCATTCGAGTCAGTGCTGATGCTGACAGTACCTAGCAATATCCGAAAGCCACCAGGCATGTGCCATGGAAGGGTCAGCGCAGAGGTTTCTCACGGGTCTGGCCAAATCCAACTGGCGTTGCCGGGACTAAGGCCTCAAGTTACGTCTTCTTGAGAGGCCCTGCTGGCAGTCTCAGAGGCACGTGAGCGCAACGAGCCTCTGCATCCCACTCGTGTCCAGACTCAACTAATTGATGTGAGTTGATCTGCGCCGCCGCAGCAGATGCATCATGGCCAGAGCTGTAGCCGCATTGAGCCTGCCATACAGTGCTGCAGAATCTCAAGGTGGTGCTAGCGCGAGATGGTTGCTCGCATGTTGTCCAATTTTGACCCATGCATGGACCCCCTTCCATGTAGACCCCCCCGACGGGGGGCCTAGCAATGTCAGTGTAGAATGAAGGGCGGGCTGTGGTGCTTCCATTCAGTCGTCGCCTTTAGCTGTTTGAGTCTTGGCCAGTTCCTGGCCCGTGTACAAGTCCTCAAGTGACCAATGGCACACCAGCGGTGCGTCTTGCCTGACTGGCAGTCTTGTGTTTGCAAATGCGGCCAGTCAGATTCTAGACAACTTGAATGAAGTTCCTGAGAATGACATTTCAGTGGCTCAATGTTGCAGCCCTGCAAATGCTGCTGTCAGCCCCTCCCTAGATTATCAGCAAAGCATTGTGGGATGCTTGTGTGGAGAGGGAGCAGGCGCGATGCCCACACCTGTTCCCATTATTGGGACGAACCCCCCCCCCGGAAATAGCTGGCTATACATACTGTGCTGTAGAGCCTGTAGTCCCATGTGCTCATGGCTGTGATGGAATTGCATTGCAGTACATGATGTGCTATAGGGTTCTGAGTAGCAAAAGGCGATGGCAATTTTGATGACAAGGCTCAAGATCAATCCTCCAGAAAGTGCTGTCGAAATCTATGACAGACGTTGCAGCCATATGTGGGCGGGCACGCACAGCTGCCTGCACATGAAGGAGTGCTCTTTGAGCAGGTTACACCTTCCCCTTGCTGATGCTAGTAAAGCGACTCCACCTGGCAGAGTTCCTTCAGAGCACAGTACCCCTAATATCCTGCAATGCTGATCAAATAGCTACCAATTGATTGTCTGCAGGTCAATGACAGACAAGGCTAACCATATTATCCTTGATCACACTTGTACCAGCATGGCGTAAACAACACATGATCTGTGCCACTCAACATATGTCACATTCCTTATAGCCCTGATCTATCCTCCCATAACTACAGAATAGAGCAGCTCAGGCTATGACACATATTATTGCCCAGCCAAACGCCACAGTTCAAAGTGTGCCTGGGGTTAGAGAGCTACCTCACCCCCACAATGAGTACCAGAGACATCCTTTAGACATTGGGCAATTGTTCCTTGCTGAGCTACTGTTCACATCAGCATAGCCCCAATATCATCTTGCGTTGACCTTTGGCTACTACCACCAAGGCCAACATCTAAACGCTTATCCATCTGAGGGAAAGGTGATCAAAGCACACATGCTGTTGGCAATGCATTGCTGCTTCTGCTCAGCAAAGATTACTCCGCAGCACCTTCACAAGATCGGCAAGCAGCGCGCGTGTTCATATTGTTCTCTGGCTACAGTTCAGCCATCACAGATTGCACAACGTTGAGCCTTGTTGCAGCCGAGCTGACTGCAATTTACATTGGCAGGAGACATCTCTGACAAATGAGGCGTGCACATAAGAGCTGGCTTCACGAGGAGTGGCGAAAAGACACAGTACTCAAAGCACCTAGGACGCTCTGTGCTTTGTGTGCATTGCTTTGCAGCACGCATCAAAATGCCGCCCCTCAAAAGGCATCGTCCTCCCCAAGAGGCCTGAGGACGCCCGCGGGCAGCCTCTGGGCAGCGGGCAGGCGGGCCGGGCTGGCCATCAGGGCCGAGGCGCCCGCAATGTCATTGTCACCGACCGCCGTCTTCAGGTTGTCCAGCTTCTCGGCCATCAGCGCCTGCTTCTCGACGGCCCTCAGCAGCGCTCGCTTCGTCTTCAGGTAGTCACCTGCATGCCATCGATCGCAGAAAATCGCAATTCTCACAAGAGGGTTTGCGATAACATGACGGCACTTGCGCCACATCCGCATGCCATTGTAGCCAGAAAGAGAGGCCTTCCTGACCCGTCATGGATCGGACGATAGAGGGGACACGTGCCGAACAGCACAGGAGACAGTCCTGACCCTGCTTGACAGCAAAGTGCTTACCCTGAGTCTCTGCGAGCTCGACTTTGGCCCGCACGAGCGTCTCCATGAGCGCTTCGTTCTCGTCCCTCAGCCGCATCACCTGTGGCACGCGTTATGTCAGGCTCCGACCATTTCAATCCAGCTGGCCCCTGCAAAGCTCGTCAGGTCTATGAGGGTTGCAACTGGGGTGACAGCAGTGCGTGACACATGTCGCTGCCATTGCATCGTGCAAACTGCTAGAGCTTCGTCGCCAGGGGCGCACCTCGACCTCCTCGTCCGAGAGACCCGCGTACACATGCCCTGTGCTCGACAATCGTGGCCTGCCCACTGCCTTCAAGTCTGGCGCAGGCTTGCTCTCGCCCTCAACCTGCACAGTGTCAAATCCTGATTGTCACTCAGGCTAGGACATGAGATCCGTGTGGAGGTGGAGCCGTAGTACTGCTTCAATCAGCCATTGCATGAGGTGCGGACAGCTATGCAAGGAGTGCGTCTCACAAGTGGTGTGTCAGTCTGCTGCAGGCCTAGTCAGGAAGGGCCATAGACAGCAATGTGAGCAATAACACTGGACAGCGACAGGGTTAAGATCACTGGGGGGCAGCAGGCGCACCGCAGGAGTAGATGCAGAGGCTTGGGCAGCAGCCTTGATGTGCTCAGGTACTGTGAGATCAGCCGGGTCAGGGATCATGCCCGAGCTGATCTTCCCTGCGACGTGCGCCACCTGGCGGGCCAGGTCATCGCGCTGCTTCTGAATAGCCGCTAGCTCATGCTGGCTGCTCTTCAGCTGCTCCCTGGCATCCTGTACCAGCATGTAAGACTGGTATGCAGTGATGGCATGTACAAGGGATGTCCTGAGGCCAGGTAGGGAGGCCATGGCAACTTCAGGGCTTCTGCGTCAAATTGCTCAGTAAGCATTATCTTGGCTAGCCCTGTCACCAGGACGTTGACTGAAGACAATCCATAAGCAGTCAGGTGTAGTAGCGGTGGCAATGCTGCCAACCTGCAAGCATTGTTCTGCGCGGGGCTCGGCAGAGGGCGCGAGCAGGCTCATGGAGCGCACGCCGTCACGCAGGATGGCATGAGTACACCGGCATCCCGGAGAAAACCATGCAGAAATCCTCAGATGTAGCAGAGGAAACGTTGCTGCCCACCTGCAAGCGCTCCTCAGCGCGGGGCTCGGCGGAGGGCGCGAGCAGGCTCATGGAGCGCACGCGGTCGCGCAGGACGGCGAGGCTGCTGGAGCCGGCGCGCTTCTCGGCCTGGGCCTCGCGCAGCTTGCCGGGCGCCTCCAGCGCGATGCGCAGCTCCTGCTCGACGCGGCTGTTCTCCTGGTCAGCGCGCTCCAGCGCCAGCTGCATCTTGCTGATCTGCGCCCGGTACAGCTGCACCTGGCTGTCCGCCTCCGCCTGCACAGCAGAGACACATGTGAGGACCACAAGACTCCAGGCATCTTGCTGATGCGTGCCCGGTACGGCTGCACCTGGTTATTTACCTTCACCAACGCAGCGCAGTAGGAGGATGTGACCAATGGGACACAGCATCAGCAGGCAGCAGACTCTGGCATGAGAGGCTGTATTCACAGCAGCACATATGGCAGGGACAGATAGACGAGGCCTCCAGTAGCCAGTGTACAGCACCACAACAACCTTCCAAAGCAAGTTGCAACACTGTAGTCAGCCATGGCCAGGATGAGGGAGGCAGGCGCCTCACCGCCTTCCAGCGCAGGGACGCCACATCATTGTCGGCCACATGCGCGCCCCAGGCGGCTTCGACGGCGGCCCGGTCAGCCTGGAGGGCGGCCCGCCGCTCCGTGTCCCACTCGTCGCCGCCGTCGCTGCTGCTGTCGCGGCCGATGCTGCGGTTGCCCCCGGTGTTCCCTCGGCTCCCGAGGATAGCGCCCACGCTGCTGCTCGTCTCTGATAGGCCGTCGTCCGCAGTCAGCAGCCGCGATCTGCGGCATCAATGCAGTAATGCAGAACAGCAGAAGGGCCGAAGACAAATTGGCAAGATGCTGCAGCTCCACGACAGCTTAGCATTGCAATTGTGCCACTGCTCAACTCATGATATTCTCTCATGCGCTGCCAGGAATGCAAGCCGAATATGCCAAGCTCGTTCTACATGCAGGTATCAGCGTGGCTCCTTACAGCAGATACTGTGCACCATGCATGTGACAGTTCTCTCAAGGCAATATATCTGCATGGCCTGGGCGCACTCAGGCAGGCAGCGTGCTGTGAGGCTTGCGCTTCAGCTCACCTGCCAGAAGGCCAATTCTCGGGCGGCAAGGCTTGGGAAGGCCCATCTGCTTGTTCCCTCTGCTCCTGCTCTGCTTCAAATTCAGGCCTGCTGTCCAGGTGCTGCGCCCGCGCACTTTCTGAGTGTTGCTGCTCATGACGCTGCTCTGTGGCACCATCCTGGCTGGGAGCGCTGGCTTCAAGATGCGCAGCAGAAGCTGCACTCGCGGCTTCTGCATCTGCTGAAGCCGCCATGTGTTGAGGTGCTCTGTCAGTGGGGCTGGCCTCATGGCTGGTTGCA
Source organism: Coccomyxa sp. LA000219 (assembly GCA_000812005.1). NCBI lineage: Eukaryota > Viridiplantae > Chlorophyta > Trebouxiophyceae > Coccomyxaceae > Coccomyxa > Coccomyxa sp. LA000219. Next base: position 1,477,769 of record KN714657.1, read on the forward strand.
GCAGACAATTCTACTGGACTGCCAAATGGACCCCGCTCCTTTCTTCCTGGTGACGGAGAAGGAGTGACTTCCCCAGGTTGAACAGTGCCTATGAGAATCACCATGACAGTCAGCAGCAGAGCAGGGGTGCATATAATGGCGCAGGCACAACCACTCCTGAACTGAAAGTGCTGAGAAGTGCTTCCAACCCATTACCTGACAGGTGAAGTATCCTGGTAGGCGCACAACTTTCGGATGTGTGATCAGAAAGAGATACCTGGCTGGTCTAAGCCCGCTGCTGCAGCTGACTGCTGCGAGGTTGAGTGCATGGCGGCGCCAGGTGCGCTGCTATGCTGTGCCTGCTGGGCTGACTCATGCAGGCGTCCAACCTGGGAGTCCAGCTCCGCAGAGGGCTGACCGGACGCATCTCTCACCTCCAGGGCCTGATTGCTGTGAAGGCTGCCGTAAGAGTTGCTCCGGGTGGTGGCTCCATCCCTTTGCGCCTGTGCCAGTGGTGTGCATTCATCAATCAATTGCACTGCACGGCATCACTAAAACAGCTGCCAAGCCTAAATGCTGGGCAAAGTACGCTGAAGTACAGAGCTCTTGTGTCCTGTGAAGTGCCCTTGACAAGCCCCTGACCAGGCAAAGTCTTTCTGCATTTCATTCCTACAGTGCACATACTCTGGAATGCAATGGCAGCAGCTGCGATGGTGCAAGATCGCGGGATGTACGAGTATCAAGAGCATACCGGCTCAGCGCCATCAAAGTTGGACTGCAGGTGCCGGACGTCCGCGCCATGCACGCCATCCAGAGAGTCACTGCTGCGATTGACGGGGAGCAGGCCATTGCCATAGGCCAGCCGAGGGGCTACCCTCTCCCTCCGCCCCGAGCGCATCTGCCCAACGCCCACACCCTTGTCGTCATAGTCCTGAATGATCTCCTGCAGGCGCATGCCCAATCAGGCATCACGTGCCTACCTTCCTCACCTCTTCACTCATGCACCACAGTACCCAGATCCCTTAAGATCCCCTAAGACTGCCTTCTCAAGCATTGCATTGCCTCCGTCAAGAGATGCATGTCCTCATTCCCTGAAGCAGGACACAAGCAGGACCTGGGGCTCAATGGAGAGAATGCAAAGTGATGCTTGCCCTACCTCCACATTGCTGCCGGGGGGATAATGCGAGCCGACGGGCAAAGGCGGGGCAGCGGCTCGTGGGGGGGACCCGCGCGTTGACTGGGAGGGGGACCCTCTAGAGGACACACATGGTGTCCCTGCCACTGGCGCTGCATGCCCTGCAAGACCCACCCTGCCTTAGCACCGCCAAGTCTGAAGTCTACACTTGCCCAGCCACACTGTGCATCCTATAAGGTGTTGACACTTTTGCAAGATTGCCAGATGGAAACCCCGAATTCTGCTGCATCCAGGGCTGCCAGATCTGAGGGTGATGTCCAACACCGCCATCCAGATTGCTACATAACTGGGTGATTGATGTTGAGACGAGGGGCAAGCTGCAAGCTATCATGTGAATCCCAGGCAACTTATTAAACTCAGGCACCTTCAACACATCAAGCGCTATGGCAATCACGGATAGGGCGATGCGGGCTGACCGATGCCATGCGCCTCCATGTCTCCAATGATGCCCTGGACCGCCTCGTGGTCCTCCCGAGCGGGCGCATCGCCGGAGCGCCCCTGGATCTGCAGCTCGTGCAGCTGCTTCTGCGCCTCCACCTTCTCCGCCTCCTTGGCCTCCACAACTGCCTTCAGCTCCTGCACACGAGTGTCTCATGCTGTCAGTCTCAAGCCTAGCATTGGAAGCTCACACACCTGCCATCCTTTTCATAGAAGTTCATGTGCAAGCACAGCAGATCTTTCATGTATTTCTGCCGACCGGAGCAATTTGCATCCATTCCAGGGCTCTGCCTTCCGTGCAGCCCGACCATCGTGTGCAAACATCAGAGGGGCCTCTGTCAGGATTGGCTGTGGGGACGCTGGAGCGGGTCATGATTGCAGTAGGAACGGCCTCACCTGGATCTGCGCCTCGAACTCCGCGGTCTTGTTGCTGGCGCGGTAGGCGGCGTTCTCGGCCTCCAGCTTCTGCAGCAGGTCGCGCAGCTTCTTCTTCTCGGCGTCCCAGTCGCGCTTCTCCATCTTGTACTTGACCTCGCGCTCCGCCCAGGCGCTGGGCGCCTTGAAGTGCTTGCTGAAGACCGTGCTGTTCAGGTGCTCCACCTCCCGCGCCAGCGCCTCCTTCTCCTGCATGGCCACGGAATCCCTCTTCAATTTCTACAATGCAAGGCAATCTGCTGAGCAGCGCACATGCCTATGGAGGTGCTGTGAAGGTCATTCTGAGGCAAATGGTAAGAGCTGAGAATCAACAACTTGAAACATCATCCTCAGGAGACATGTCCCCAGCAGATATTCCCAAGCCTTAGTCTCCCTGCTCTTACGTCTGCGTGCAGGCTTGGGTGAGCTCTCAGGACCCACCTGGATCTGTTGTTTATGGACTTAGGCACTGCAGTCACAAAGGAGTCCTCATTGTCAATGGAATGCACACATGGACGGTAAGTTTCTCGGAAAGCACCTCTCTGGCGCGGAGGAACTGCTTGTCAAGCACGCTGACGTCGCGCAGCGCCTTGGCGGCAGCGGTGAGCAGCGCAATGTCAACGCCTCCGGGCCCGGCCGCCATAAGTCGCGCCGCTATCTCTGCGTGCTCGCTTGCCAGCGGGGAGGTGCTCTGGGCAGCTGCGGGCGCTGCGGCCCTGGACTCTGGCTTTGCTTGCTGCTCTCCGCCTGCAAGAAATGCCGGGGAGTCTGAAGTGCTCTCTATGCAAGAGTTGGCTTTCTTGCTTACAGCAGGATCAGAGATATGCCAGGTTTCAAATCAGGCTAGTTATTGGGACAGAATAGCCGGACCTTGCACTTGCATGTCACTCGTGAGCATCTGAACACAGATCTTGGCTTTGAATGGCAATTGCCAGCCCTCTAACAAGGCACATGGAGACAGACACATCACAGGCATGTCTTTGTGAGGTACGACAGCAGCTCCTCACCTTCCTCAGGCGCTGCAGGCTCGGCGGCTGCTTTGCTGCCTGCCCTGAGCTGCGCCAGCTCCTGCTTCAGCACCTCAGCTTCCCGGGCTCTAGCAGTTGTGGCATTGCGCGCCTCACCAAGCGCCCTCGTCATATCTGCATGGACCCATCAGGAATTGAGGTGCTGTCTCAGCTATCCCCAACAGGCAGTTTGATGCAGCCTGAACACCCACTTGCAGCAAAAGAGGTGTGGGCAGGCTCTCACTGGAGACTTCTCGGTTCGCCGCACGGAGCTTGTCCCGCATGGACGCCAGCTCAGCCTCCCGCTCCACCAGCTTGGCCTGCACCAGGTCGCGCTTGTGCGCATCGCCGGCCGCCTTCAGCTTCTCTGCTTCCGCCACCGCCGACGACATCTGCCTGCAGCACCCGCCCTGCTGATCAGCGATGATGCCGCAGACCAGGCCATGCCAACTGAAGTCACATAGAGAGGACGCAGTCCACAACTCCATCAGCAGCGCAACAGACTGTAGCAAATGCTATGCATCGCTCACTACGGGAGCGCCCCAACTCCTTGAAAAGGAAGGGCCTTTGGTGGGACTGAAGCAGGCACACCAAAGGATCTTCACAAATTGACTCCGGACTGTCTCTGCACCTGAGAGGCTCAAAGCCAATCTACATGCCGAGTCACTTGATTTAGAGAAAGCGCAGGGCTCACTTGTCCAGAGCTGCGTCCTCCGCTGCCTTGCGCAGGTCCTCCTGCTTCAGGCGCTCGGTCTCCTCCAGCGCCTGCTCTGCATAGCCGGTGATCTCCTCCTCCACCGCCCTCAGCTGCTTCACGTCCTCTGACAGCTCGGAGAGTGCTGCCTGAGCCTCCTGGTTCCCCTGTCAGGCAGCAGGCTGAATTTCATGAGAGCCCCAGCATTGTCCATGATAGAGCTCGACAACACTACTTTACCATGCTGCAGCACCCCTATCCTGGCGGTAGGTGAGGATTCAGAGAGACTACATTGGCAGACAGGTGACGGGAGCTTTCTGTGGCCGATTGAATCACACCATGTAAGCCCAGAGCTCTTCACTGTCATACATTGGTAGACGTGTTGAAAGGGGAGTAGTGTCTCACCTGGAGTCTGGTGAGCAGCTCTGCGAGCTTTGCTGCGAGGCGCTGGCTGATGCCGGTGCTGCCTGAGAGCTTGGGGGTGTCCCCTCCGGACTGCTTTCTGCTCAAGAGGCCGTTCATTTTCGGGGCAGCCTTGCCTCTGGAGGGGCTTGGGGGAGCGCTGGAACCCTCAGTGGGGGCTGAGGGCTTCCACTCCCTAGCCATTCTGGACATGCCGCCCTGCCTGCTGAGGATGCTCAGCGAGGTGGCAGCTCTTCAACGCTTTCATTCATTCTGTATCTGATGTGCTGCTCCTACTGTGGGAGATCTGCGGCCGGCCCTGGCGGCAGTAGCATTAGGCTACACTATGCTGAGGTGTTGTGCGCTTCGCTCTGACTTCAGCTGCTGATGTTGCCTGCTCTTGCCTTGTACTTCAACTGGTCATCTATTTGGCACCTCTGCTTCCTGCAACTGCCTTGGTCCTGCAAGGTTGCACAACAGCTTGACGCCTTGCTTTGGCAGGGCATTCCAGATGCAAAACTTACGAGCCTTGCAGTGACTGCGTCGTCTTGCAAATATGTCACGGGGAAATAGCATTACTATCGTTGGACGCCTTGAGAACTCCTACTGAGAACTGATTATACGCAACGAATGCGTTCCTACGAGAGATGGGCACGAGGCCACATCCTGATAGTCCTGGCTGCTTGAGCTCTGAACAAGTGCTCAATGCAACTGCGGTGCTCTCGCAGCTTATGTGACAGCTTTGTCCCAATTTACGTCGCGAAAATGCTGCTCGTTATGTGACGATGCAACGAGGACAAAAGAATGCTCTTGTTGCGATAAATACAGTCGCTGTGCCTGTGAAGGGCGAGAGGCCAAAACCCCCTTTTCCATTTCAATTGTCAAGCAATTGTTCGACAAACAATAGTATCATGACGCAAACTGATGACGAGGCTTGATTTGCACTGCATCGACTCCAAGCATGACGCGCCTGACACCCCTTGAACATAGTGGGCTCAAGCCCTTACCTTGTTCCTGCAGCTCGCATCAAAGGCTGGGCACTGTGCTCACAAATCGCGTTAGAAAGCAGGCCTTGGTGTCTGGTATTCAGGGGCAGCCTGCGCCTGCAGAGCGCGCCTAGCCGATCCTCCCACAACCTTTCTCAGCTCTTGTAGGGTTTCGGGAATCAACACATCTTGAAAAACCCTGAGCTGCCCGAACGCAGCAGGGAGCAAATCATGCGCATTAACTCGCAATCGTTCACATCTTTGATACGGAAAATACCTGACAGCACACACACAGTAGCCTGCACACCAATAGATTTTCATAACACAGGCTCCAGAGCAAAAGGCAAAAGTATATAGCAAGTCTGCTTACTCAGCAGGTTGCCTGCTCATCTGAGCACACAGGCCACTAAAGCGGCTCAAAGAGGTCAGCTTAAGCTTCAGGCCCCCGAGATGTCGTTCTTTTTCGGCGGAAGAAAGGCGAAAACCACTGAGCCCAGCTTCTCTGCACCTGCTGGAAAGCCAGGGACGCCACTGGAGCTCGTGAAGTACTCCACTGAGACAGGGAAATTCGAGATACCACAGGAGGCCCTTAAGGTCCTTCGCAGTGTCAGGGGACCCATTGGAGTTGTCTCTGTCTGCGGACGGGCAAGACAGGCGCGTCTTGGCACGATATGAGCTGTCTCGCCTGTTGCGAAAGCCTCTCTCCGTTGCTGATGCTTATAATGCCTATAATATGATAAATTGTGATGAACCAACTGACTGCATAAGATCTTGCAGGCAGCTCTCTTGAGTGCCTGCACTGGCTGAAGCTGCTGCTTCTTCACCATGCAGGGCAAGTCTTACATCCTCAACCAGCTTCTGGGGCAGAGCAGTGGCTTCATGGTCGGTCCAACGCACAGGCCATGCACGAAGGGGCTCTGGATGTGGTCCACACCTGTTGAGCAGAAAGCCCCAGATGGCTCTCCCTTCCACCTGGTACGTTACAGCCCCTGTTGCCTGCGAGGCGTGGCGGCTCTTGTGCTGTACAGATTGCATACCTGCCCTGCTGCTATCAGCAGCTCCTGTGAAGACGCGCACACAGACAACAGCACAAGGTATTGGTGTCCTGTTGCAGGTGCTGCTCGATACAGAGGGGATCGATGCCTATGATCAGGTTTGTCTTGCCTCTCAACCTGTGCATGTTGTGCTGCCACTGGCAGGCTCAGAGCACGCTATGCCGCCCTGCACAATTAGCTGTAACAGCCCCTTGCTCCTCAAACATGCTCTCTCAGTATTAAACATCGGAGCTTTCCAGACTTGCCTCGTGAGTAGGTTGCGGAATCTGCGCACGTGATCTGTCACATGGGTAGCACATCTCCACAATGCAAGTCTCTGACCACTTGGCAATGCTGCGCAGACCGGTCAGTACAGCACACAGATTTTCTCCCTGGCTGTGCTGCTGTCCAGCCTCTTCATCTACAACCAGATGGGGGGCATCGATGAGGCTGCGCTGGACCGCCTGTCCTTGGTCACAGAGATGACAAAGCACATACGCGTGCGCTCAGAGGGCGCTGCAGGTGTGTCTCTCAGCACAATCGCAGGGTGCTTGTGTGCATGATGTGGATGTGTATACTGTGCAGCTGCTGGCTTAAGTCTCATGCACTGCTCAATGTGTCTGAATTTTGTTACATTGCTGCAGCGCTCAGGTCATGGCAAAAGTCTGCTGCCAACTTGTACCCAACTTGCTCAGACGGCCGTGCATGTTCCTTATGCTGGTCATGTGTGCACCGCAGGGGACTCAGAGCATGAGCTGTCCGGCTTCACACCATCCTTTTTGTGGTTGCTCAGAGACTTCTACCTCAGCCTAGAGGAGGAGGGCAGAAAGGTATTTCTGCTCTCTCACCACTGCAATATTCATGATGTATGATCAGAATGCAGTCAAATGGCTCAGCAGCAGAAATGATGTCATGATGAAGAGGTGCGCACAACCCTGTGCAGGTGTCCCCAAATGAGTACCTGGAGACAGCTCTGCAGCCTGTGAAAGGGGCAGGCCGATCTGTGGAGGCCAAGAATGCAGTGAGCTACTTGTATCCTACTGCTGATGCTGTGCCTGAGCCCGCGGCATTGTCATGCTTAATATGTCCATGTTCGTACAAGACCTGCATGCCATTCTGTGACCCTACTCCCGCCACACCCAGCAATTGCTGTATGCGCCCTGTCTACTACCTATCACCCTCTGACAACAAGTCACATCATAGAGGCCAGGAGAAACGAACGCTTCTGGCGCATTTAAGCCTGCACACCTGTGATGTGAGGTGCTGAGTCAGGAGGCCTGGCCTTCTCATATCCCAATGCGCTTCTGACCCGGGCTTTAAATTGGGTATCTGGGCGCCTCTCTCAGGGATCTGCATGTGGTTGCAGATCAGGGAGTCCATCAAGGCGCTGTTCCCCAACAGGACCTGCTTCCCACTGGTGCGCCCGATGAGCGATGAGAGCCAGCTGCAGCGCCTGGAGGCCGTGGCGCCTTCTCAGCTCCGGCCTGAATTTCAGCAGGTCCGCGCCCACTCTCCCAGAATGCCCATGCAGGAGCTGGAGACGCTCAGCGCCTGAGATGCATGTCATGCTGAGCTTCGCGCTTGCAGCTATGCCATGGCTACATGCAAGATGATGTTTCAACATGGCCCACCTTCTCCTGAAGGCCCTGAGTGTTGAAGCATGCTCAGCGCCTGAGATGTGTGCTTCAGCGATGAAGCAATGCCAGAAATACACGAACCACCATCTTGCATGCAGTCATGATGCTGCTGCATGGCTTCAGCTCTGGAGGCCCTGTGTGCTCTACGCAATGCTGCGTTCTGGAGGTAGTGGCAGCTGTACTGCTGCTCCTGTCTGCTGGCATCAAGGCTGAGCAGTACTCCTCTGAGGCGCCAACGAGTGTGTCCTGCACGTATGCAGGGCATGGCGCAGCTGACAAAGCTGATCTTCCAGCGCGCGCAGCCCAAGCGCCTGGGCTCGCAGGTCATCACTGGCCCCATGCTGGCCACGCTGGCCTCTGAGTACGTCCGGGCCATCAACGAGGGCGCCGTCCCAACCATCTCCACTGCCTGGCAGGTGTGGCTAATACCGGCGTCCCTCCTGCCATACTCAGGGGCTCCCTCACAAGTCCCATACTGCATTGTCCTCTCGAAGAATGCCTTCTCGAAACACACCTCAGAACTGTACCAGATTTGCACAAGAGCGGCTCAAGGCTGTGAGTCTTGGGGCCACCAGCAGCCATTGCACAGCTTTCAGAGCTGCTCTAGTGCAATTATCGGTACACATGTAAGATGTTGCCAGAATATGCAGACAAGAAGGTGACTTGCGAGGGAGACGCTTCTGGGATTGGCGCAACATCTTGTGCATATGTGTGCAGGGCGTGGCTGAGGCAGAGAGCAGGAGGGCGGCAGATGCAGCAGAGCAGGCATACCGCGAGGCTTTTGATAGGAGCGTTCCTGCAGACGAGGGCGCGCTGCAGGCCGAGCATGTGCGTGCTCTTGCCGCTGGCCAGGCTGTGTTCTCGGAAGCCGCTGTCGGTGAGGTCCCTCCCTGCTGCTCTGCTTAGAAGAGGACATGACCAGAAGACATGCGCCGGAGCTACATGGCAGACATCGCACTTCATCTGTGAAATAGTCCAATCTCTGGTGTGCTGGAGCGCATGCAGCACCATGTGAACCAGCATGCTGACATGTCTATCTGCAGGTGGTCACGCAGTGAGCAGGCTTTTGATGAGATTTTGTGCACTTCAGGTGAGCAGAGCGTGAGAGAGGCGAATGCAGCGCGATTCAAGCAGACCTGCCAGCGCGAGTTCGAGGCTTTCAAGAAAGAGCGCCTTGCCACCGGCGAGCTGGAGTGCCAGAAGCTCATCACTGCAGCACAGTCCCATCTCACGCAGGTGCGACCCCTCTCAAACCTGGCCGCATCCCTTCAGCATCCCTGCAGGCCACCCGCTCACTCCACCTGTGTTTCAGCTGCCTCAGACTGCAGACTCATGGCTGACATGTCTCATCTTCTCAGCAATTCTGTGTGACAGAGAAGTATCCTGAGCATACTTGTGGGCAGCAGGGGTCACAATCTGGCACAGCAGTGCACCCACATCAGGCAGCCCCCGCATGGTGGTGACCTTACAGAATTGCCTGCTGAGACCTGCTCCTGTGCGGCGCAGGTGGCCTCCTGCACAATCTGGCACGACAGTGCACCAACATCAGGCAGTCCTCGCATGGTAGAAATCCTGCAGAAGTGCCTGCTGACGCCTGCCCCTGTGCTGTGCAGGTGGTCTCCAAGCCCGGTGTGACGATTCACCCCCATCAGGCAGTCCTCGCATGGTAGTGACCCTGCAGAGGTGCCTGCTGACGCCTGCCCCTGTGCTGTGCAGGTGGCCTCCAAGCCCGGTGTGACGATTCACCCTCATCAGGCAGTCCTCGCATGGTAGTGACCCTGCAGAGGTGCCTGCTGACACCTGCCCCTGTGCTGTGCAGGTGGCCTCCAAGCCCGGGGTGACAGTGGGCGAGCTGCAGCGCGAGTTTGCCAGCTGGGAGGAGGGCTACGACAGCAGCAGCGCTGCGGCGGGGCCCGCCAAGCGCCGCCTGCGCAACGAGTTCGTGCGGGGCACCTTCCAGCAGCTGCTCGCCAACGTGGAGCGCGCCCAGAACCAGCGCCTTGTGGAAGCAGAGCGCCGCGCTACAGAGGTGTGTGCCGCTCCCTTTTGGTGTAGAAAAGGACGCCTGCGTCCGTATCAGTCCTTCCGCATTTGATTGTGCCGGGCAGATGTCAACCCTGCTTGCCGGAACCCCTGCAGCAGCAAGGATGTGAGTTGTCAGGGCGCCTGCTTGCTGGTGGCTTGCTCGCACAGACCAGGATAGCCCTGTGAGGCATGCACTGGTGTCTAGGCGATGCTATCATACCCTCACAAGGGGTAGCAGAGCATTCCGCAGTCCTTGTGCAAGAGAATTTGCCGCTGAGGAGCTGTACAAAACATACTCACTAGAAGGCAACACCGTTGTGCAGGAGCGCCAGCGTGCAGAGGATGACAGGCGGGCGGTGGCAGCAGCGCGCGCAGAGGCGGAGAGGGAACGCCTGTCGCGCGAGCGCCTCGAGCAGCAGGTCACTGGGCACCACACCAGGGTGAGCCATGCCTCTGCCTGCTGCTTCCTTTGGGCCTGGCTAAGGCTTCCCTGTCGTCGACACATCCTGAAGACTGAAGACAGCGAAGTACATTAGGATGCAGGATAGATTTTGCTTGAGCAGATGCCTCAGAGCGATCGGCGCTGAGCATCCTTGCAGGAGAGCGAGTGGAGTCAGCAGGAGGCCAAATGGAAGCAGCGGGAGGCGCACCTCGAGCAGCAGGTCACTGGACACCACTCCAGGGTGAGCCATGCCTCTGCCTGCTGCTACTTATGCGCCTGGCCAAGCCAGTCAGTCCTTGAGCATCCTGAAGCCTGAAGACAGCGGAGATCATCAGGACCCAGGACAGGTTGCGCTTGGGTGGACGCCTCAAGTGATAGGTGCCAATCACTCTTGCAGGAGAGTGAGTGGAGTCAGCAGGAGGCCAAATGGAAGCAGCGGGAAGCGCACCTCAGGCAGCAGGCGCACCAGGCTGAGACCCTCGAGCAGGAGAATCAGCACTTGAAGCTGGAGATCGGCCGTCTGAACAGGTGACTTTGACCATGCAGTATCCACAGGATTCCTCTGGCGATAGAATGTAAGTGACCCCCTTGATAGGATATGACTGAACCTTTTCAAGGACATTGGTCAGCGATGGAAGCACACCTCCATCTGCACTGACAAGGCTCTCTTGACAACCCTTGCATATGGTCGTGCAGGGAGTTGCAGGCGGCAGCATCGCAGCATCAGGAAGCCGCAGCATCAAGCTCTCGGGCTGCTGAGCTGGAGGCTGCCAGGCTGCGCGCTGAGCTGGACCAGGCTGGCGCTGCATTGCGCGCCAAGGAGGCTGAGCTGGCAGCTGTCCAACACCAGCTGGCTGCCGCTGAGAGCGCTGCTACCAGGGCAGCTGCCGCCACACCTGCCGCACCAGCTTCTCCAGGTATGCTGCTAATTGAACTACCCTCCTCTGTCTTGACACCACACCACCCATCTGCGGCCTTTTTGAAGGAATCTGTGGCTGGCCACGTGACGCTGGTTGGCCAAGTTGGACGCCCTCCTGGAGGGACTGACTGGAGAGGACCCAGGCCTATCCCATCTACAGTCACCCTACTACTGGAGCGCGTGCTCACTGCAGATCAGAGACATGATGCCTGTTTCACACTGTGCAGAGCCGATGGAAGCAGACGGCTACGAGGACGCCAATGAGGGAGTGCGTGGGATTGAGGGCACTCCGCCTGAGAAGAAGACCATCGCGCAGCTCAAGGAGTGGCTGACAGAGCAGGGCCATGAGGAGAAGGTGTGGAACCTGACGCAGCAGAAGGCCAAGAAGCCAGCTTTTGTGGCAGCTGCCAGAGATGTGCTGGGCGGCTGAGCATCCTCAGCATTCTGGGGATCTCTCTCATTGTGACAAGGGTGGCAGCCCGTAGCCCTAGGCTCATAGGGCATCCGCAGGGCATGCATGTACAGCAATGGCTGCCCAGAAAGTGTCTTGCAGGAATGAGTTGTGGAATGGTCTTGTGGGGATTTGCCCAACAAGATGGTCCTGCTATTCCTGAGTCTGCTGGAGAGGAAGATGCACAGGATACATTTGCAATTGCTATACGGGCAGGCTTTGAGAGTCATCACAGTACATGATGGGTGCTGAGCTGAGGCTCACACCTTAGAAACAGTTGAGGAGCTAGGCATGCACACACACATGCTGAGCACTGTGATGTATTGTGTACGAAAGCAGACATCCAGATGCATGAAGTTGAGGATCACGTCCGAGAAGAAAGCTTAGACATTTTAACAGCCTTGTTCAGGCTGAGTAAGCCTGCCCCTCTCATGGCCCGGTGGACGGGAACAGCCTGCTCAAGCTCTGATCACTCACGCAACAGACATTACCTGAAGTTTTCCCAAACAATACACAGTCATTTATGGCAATCATGCAGACTCACCTCGATTGCACAGCTTTCTCAAGTCCCATGATTGACTGATGTCCTGAGACAGAGCGCAACCCTCAGCAGAGCTCTCCCCCAGCTAGCATGCAGACACACAGCTAAATTGTGCCCAGCCTTGGCTCTACTTGGCAGCCTCCTCTCTAGCCCTTTCCCATATTGGTCAAATCTGAGAGGCTGCCAGCAGAGATGCCCAACGCAGCACAGCGCCAACTTGCAGAGCAGCAAACATAGGAGCCTGACCGGCACCTTCACATCTGCATCTCATACGCGCTTCTGACATTCGAGGATGCATCCTCTGTGACCACCACACTGTCCTCCTGTTCCGCACAGATGACAGCACAGGTCCACCCTGGGGCATTGTCCATTACAGCTGACACCTCTATGCCACCTACTTTCCACGATACACACCGCATTGCCTAGGGACAACCTGCCAGGACCGCACCCACATGCTGAAGCAGCTCCCTGCCTAGCAGCTGTGGCTTGTAAACCATGCAATCTGCTGCAGCATGTCTTCTTTCAGGCGCCGAGCGCTGTGGGCCCATGCGTGGACAGATACATGCCATGTACAGCTTGGGGCCACCTCTGCTGGAAAATCTGCTTGTGGGGAGAGGCATGACCCGGTACACAGCCATTTGGCACAGTCCCTATGACAATACAACCCGCCCTCTGCCCAGCACAGCAAAGGTCATTGTCAGGAAAAACAGCAGGTGCACGTGCAAGGCACCAAATCCCCTCTGCATCTGGAAGGTCTAGCAAAGAGGTCAGCAGAACCAGTGGATGTCCCTCGCAGTGTTCATCAAATAGCCCCTTGCATGGCACGCGAGAAAAGCATGCATTCTACTGCCACTGGCGCAGACTGTCCTGGGCTCGTCCAGCACGCAGCTGTCATCCCGGCCTTTGGGATCCAGAGCTGCTATGGTGGAAGGACGACCTGGAGCGCGCCATGGGCTTTGAGGACAGCAAGGGGTCTGCTGAGTCATCCGTGCCCACAGCGGCCGCAGAGGGCGCCCGTGCGAGGGCGTGCGCCTCTGCTGACGCAGACGCCAGGTCAACGACGACCACCGTCACGTTGTCGCGGCTGCCGCGGTCCACAGCAGCGCGCGTGAGCACGGTGGCGGCGATGCGCGCTGCGCTCTGGCGTGAGGCGCCGCGCTGGCGCGCGCGCCGCAGGCAGCGCTTGGCCAGCGTGCAGGCCTCCTGGTTGGAGAGTACGTCCCACAGCCCGTCGCTGGCCAGCAGCAGGATCTCATCGTCAGGACGCCTGCCCAGGATTGTCACCTGCAGGCAAGAGCCGTCTGAGTCTCAGCCATTTTTGGGGGACGCCCTCCTGACACGAGGGGAGGGAATCTCATAAGCAACAGTTACACCAAAGGTCAGCTGCCCATATAGCTCTGGCAACCACAAACTCCAGTATTGCGTGTCGTCATCATACAGTGCAGCAGTGACAGTACACTCTGTGTAAGCAATGCCAGTACTTGCATCCATAAGTGAAAGAGCCTGTCATGAACAGCCACAGGGGAGAAAGGGAGATGCCACTGACCTCTGGCTGGGCAATGACAAAGGGGCGCAAGCAGTGATCCCCAATGGCTCGGGACACCGCCAACACACCCATGACACGCACGCCATTCCAGAACAGGATCTGGCCCCCTGCTGCCTCCACACGTGCCTGCACAGCAGGATGACCAGGTCTCAGCTTCCACAGCTTGTGCCAGTAGCCTCCAGCCTAAAGATAACTTTGCTCCACTTGCTAGCGATTTTGCAAGCCATTACTCAAGAGCGCAGATGCTGCGACTGCTGCAAACCTGCTCTAGGCACCGCAGGAGGAGTTGAAAGCATGCATGCTTTTAAACAGGGGCCTTGCAGGCAGCTGGCCTACCGTCTCATCCTCCCTTGCTGCCTTGTGGTCGTCTGTCAGGGGGATAGCTACTCCCCCACGGCACAGCACAGCCCTGGAGTCACCTGTATAACACCCAGTGCATATCAGACATGAGCACCCTGAAGGCAGGTCAACATCCTCAAACACTGCAGAAGAAACTAACCTCACTTCTGATGAGGAGCAGCCGCTAAATGCACTACTGTGACAGCACTCAGAAGGGCCATCGATGCAGCGGGTTTCACAGCAGGTTGCAGATAGGTTGCATCTCCACGTCTCTGCCCCCTATTTGAACCGCATTCAGGACAGTGCTGCAGATGGGCAGAAAAGGCTCAGGAAGGTCGAAGGGGGTTTCATCATACTCACCGCAATTGGCCACATAGAGCTGGCGGCTTCCAACCAGGGCCACAACAGCAGTGGTGCCCACAAGAGCAGCATTGTCTGCTTTGCCAAACTCCTCATCTGTGCGGTTGAAGGCATCCGTCAGGGCGCTCTCAAACTTCTCCGAGCTGAAGGGTTCGCCCTCCTCTGCCTTGTTGGACTCGGCTTCCTCCATGGCAGATGTCAAGAAGGCGTCGCTCTCGCTTTCTTCACTCTCATTGTCTCCAGGCTGCACAGGACAGGCGAGATGCTGTGAGCATGGTTGACCGTTCATAACATCTTGCAAGTGCTGCATACAACAGCACTGCCTGAAAGACAGCTAGATGGGGGTGGAAGGATAGCAAATTACAGGGCGAACAATTGCAAGTCCTGTTGCGAGGGACTGGACACCTGTTGTCCAGTTCTGATCTCTGGCTCAGGGGTGCTAAAGCACTGGGTGGTGCAAGGGGCTTTTGTAGGAATGCAGCAGTGCAACAGATTTCATAAGAGAGCAGTAAAAGGTCCAGCAGAGACACCATACCTGTTTTCTGGCCTGGTCTGCACCGCCAGTGAGGCTGCCCTGATCACCGCCGGTGGCAGAGGCAGTGCCTGCACTCTCCTCTGTGGCCTTGCTCTCCTCAAAATTATCCAGCATGTCGCCCTCTGTGGCTGCTGTGCTGGTGATGCTGTTCTCCAGCTGCTCTCTGACCTCACGCTCGGTGGCTGGCGAAGTGTGTGCTGAGATGGCTTCAACTATTCGCTGGTGGAGGGTCTGAGCGCAGTGCAGAGCGCCTTCAGCACCACCGTGGCCGTCAAAAACGCCGAAAAAATGCAGAGTCTCCACATAGTGGCCCTTCTGGGCTCCTGCAGGCTGCTGGCTGCCTGGCAAAGCTGTAGATGAGGAAACCTGGTCAGCTGTGGTCTTTGAACCGGGCTCTCCCTCGCCATGGCCGTCGTTGCCATCGCTCACCGATGAGGCTGGCGAATCTGAAGCACTCTTGACCTGCGTCGCGATGCGGGGGGGCAGAATGTCATGCTGACCCAAGACATCTGAGGGCACCAAGACCTCGAGGAGGAAGGGGATTGCTGTGTAAGCGTCCTCCATGCGCGGCCTGCGACCGCAGATGGCCTTTGCCCCGTGAGGAGGACAAGCTTGGCCGCTGTGATGGCTGCCTTGCCCCTCCCCCTGCAAACCCTTTGCTGCTGGAGGCCCCCTGAGCTCACCAGAGGCAGTGCCCTCCGATGCCCTGCTGCTGCCGGCTGAGGCTAGAGAGTCAGCCAGATCTGCGCTGGAGACACCGTGGGAGGCCTTACGGACAGCCCGAGCCCTGACAACCAGCGAGTTGTTGCGAGATGACCCTGGGGCGCTGCGGCGACCCGAGTCAGTTGCTCCGTCTGCTACCTTTGTGCAGTCTGCTACTGCGGCTGATGCGGCTGCTCTAAGGCTCGCGACGTCTGCGGGGCGGATCAGGCGTTAGGCGCGGAGTTTGGGGGTGCCTCTGGGGCAGGCAGGAAAGGCAGAGAGTCTGCAAAAGCGCGGAGCCTCACCAAACGGGAGAGTGTCGTCAGCAGCCGGTGCGGGCGATGCCATCTCCTGCAGGCCCTCGTGGGTGGTGTCAGATTGATCGCTGAGGCCGGAGGCTACCCCGCCAAAGCTCGCCTTCGCCCTGTTCTTCTCAGCACGCGGAGGCTGAGCCTCGCATGCCACGTTGACCTCGTCTGGCTGCTCCTCTACGCGCAAATCTACCGAGCGACGGTCACGGCTACGCTTGGTGCCAATACAATGCCTGCACACGCGGCCGGGGCTCTCAGGCCAAAGGTGTGCACACACCAGTAACCGGCTGCCGAGGCAACCTCTACTAAGCCATGCCCCGAGGGTTCTCTGCTGCAGCTCAGCGATGCTGCGGCTGGTAAAATGTGTGAGGCCCCCAACCCCGGCAGCGCGGGGAGCAGGCAGCTGGCAAGCCTGCAGTATATCTGCTTATCTGTGGGCAAAAACTCACCTGGAGCCTGAGGCCTGTCGCGCCTGCTGGTCCTGCAACTGTCCGATATCCGCGTCTCCTAAGTCATAGCACGCTTGTGCCATCGCACACGGTGGGGTTCTCTTCTTGCATGATTGAGCTGCGATGTCTATCAAGGCAGGCAGGACCTGCTGTGAAGCTCCTCTCTCGCCTTTTTAGGGTATTACACAGCTGGGGTCGATATTACGCCAGTTTCCAGGGTTTCGTTTCCCAAGGTTCTTTCAGGCGTGCCCTGCATGACAGAGCTTGCCTGAAGCCCATGAGACGACTCAACACCTGAACTGAATCGTCATTCATGCCATCGACCGCAGCGCATCTCTGCAAAGGCACTGGCACTGACCATCTAAACAGCCTACTTAGGCCTCTCAGTTGCTTTACCAGCCAAGAGACACTCTATTGAGCCTTCTGCATATCGCAAATGTAGTTCAAGCAGCCTAGGAATGGCTCATGTAGCTGTGCTCTGCCTGGTGCACCAAAACGAATGCAGACCAAGGGCATATAGCGCCTAGTACAGCAATGGTGCTTGCCCACTTGTCTGAGCAAGGTGGATCTGAGCCTGCTGCTAGGGAGCTCCCAAAAGTATTGAGAGACATACTGACGAAGGCCAGGACTTCATGGCTGCGTAACCAGGAGGTGGTCGATCTGCTCTCCAGGCACAGACAGTACGGGTTTCGCGTCAGCAAAGAGCCGCCCCAGAAGCCACCTGGTAGGTACTCATTGCCTGTGCATTGATGCATATCTAGCTGCGCCATCAGCATCCGCATTGCAGTCTGAGACAGCTATCCACCTCAGCATGACTGCTGCCTTTGACCCTTGCATGCTACTCCTTGCAGGGGGGTCCCTCTTTCTCTTCAACAGGAAGTCCGTGAGGTTCTTCAGAAAGGACGGCCACGACTGGAGAAAGAAGGCCGATGGGAAGACTGTGCGGGAGACTCACGAAAAGCTCAAGGTGGGGCTTCCACTGCAGTGACACCCCATCTCAGAATGTCGCAATCCATGTTTCTGCTCACTCGCCAAACAGGCGTCATGATCATCAACCATGTTTGCATGCACAGGTGGGTAACAAGGATGTCCTGAACTGCTACTATGCCCATGCGGAGGACTCCCTACAGGTGAGACCTCTGCTGCAACTTCACATTCTACATACACCAGACCTGCTCTGATGCTGTCACGAGCCTTTCACAGCATCATGTGGCTATGGTGAGGACGCGCCTTAACAGCGTCTGCTCAACTCGGCATTGCTACGCAGAGGAGGTGCTACTGGCTGCTGGAAGGCGATGACAATGTGGTGCTGGTGCACTACCTGTCGAGCAACCCGCAGGAGAACTGTGTCATGCGAGGCCCAATGACCAACGGAGGCGCCCTTTCTCTGAACGCTGTGGAGGTTACCAAGCCTGCTCTGCAGGTGCAAGCCCAACCCAGGCACCATCAACAGGATGAAACTACATTCACGCCACAGATATCTTGCGTCGGGATGTGCTCACAATTTGTACACAGTTGTAGCCTTTCCTGCTAGAATGCACTTTTGAACACAAATGCTGCAGTGGGGATAGCCCAGGGAACGGCAAGTGAACACCCGCACATATTGGTGCTGTGAGGACGCATTGTGCAGTCACTGCAAACAAATTCTGAGTGAGCTCTGTGTGCATCAGCAGTCCCTGGCGTCAGCATGGCAGCAGCTCCCTGGGTCGAGCAATGGAACAGCTCAGTGTTCCTCTGGGTTCGAGACCCTGGGCAGAACGGGCAGCTTGGGCGGAGCAGGCAGCCTGCAAGCGCCCACAGCGCAGCCGAGGTGCTTTGTTGTCACCACAGGAGACGTGGTGGTCAGGTCCAGCTCAGGACCTTTAGAACAGCCAGAGGCACCTCCTCAGGTGTGGTGCTGCTGCACTACTTGCGATCAGCACAGATTGCCAATTCAATCATCATGTCATCACACCAGCGGCTTTAAGAGGCTGTTTCACAGGCAGCTTTTCTGCTGGTTTCCGTGTGTTGCATCGCCCCATCCAGGAACCCGGCACTTAAGTATTCAGAGTTTGGGAACTCATTACACCATTTGCTGTGCTCCTGTCGCAGAGTCCCTCAGCCAGCGTGTCAGAGCAGCAGCTACCCACGCCATTCGCCAGGCAGGGAAGCCAGGGTGTGGAGCATACTGGGATGCAGGGTCCCCCTCTGGCAGCCGGAGGGACCCCCCGGCATGAAGAGGGGGCAGGGGCCTTCAGCAGAGCAGCCTCACTGCCCGTAGCCGCCCTTGCCCGATCAGCCTCTGGACAGCATGAGGATAGCATGCGCCTGGGTGAGTATCTCTATGCTGGAATTGCCTACCTTTGCCAGGCGTCCCAAGTGCATCCTAAGCTCAGGTCCATGGACTTGCAGAGTGGCTGTCATCATTAACACCACTTGCATGTGGAACGGTTTCATCAGATGCTGGGGTTCCTGCGCTGTCATGCAAGTCGCAATGGCGCAGTGCAATGGTGTGCTGAGTGAAGTCTTGCTGTCAACAGGGCCGCTGCACACAGCTCCCAGCTTCTCAGGCGGTACAGTGCAGACGGGGCTGACAATGGATGCGGTAGAGCTGCAGCGGGCGCGCTCGGGGGTTGCCCTGCCAAGCTCATCCAGCCAGGCGCCGGGGGACCTGCCCCCCTCAAAGCTGCAGCGCCATGGCAGCGCCACCCATGCAAGCAGCCTCGAGCAGGTCTGTTGCAACCCCTTCTCATGCTGCAGACCTGTGGTCCTAGAAGGACAGATGCTGCAACTGATATGGTAATGAGGTTGCCTCAAACTCAGGCAGCAGGGGCAGTAGGTATTTGGCCGAGGTATTTGGCCGTGCCTGGAGCTCCTGGACCTTGATCTCATACCACCAACTCCACGTAGTCAATCGTGTGGCATAGGCCACTGAGTCCTATGTACAGCAGAGCCCGCAGACAGAGGGTGCATAGATCTCCCACCTGACATCATGTGATGGCCAGGGACTGACGGAGCATCCTGGTCTTGCTGTGCAGCAGCGCCGACGCATGGTGCCGGCGCCGCGCCTGCACATCAAGGACGCGCAGGGGGAGGATCGGGATGTGCTGCAGGGCCTGCTATCGCTGCAGGATGCTGAGGTGGCTTTGCCCTTGGACTCCTCTGGAGCCTCCTGCCGGCTGTCCAGGTACTCTCACTCCAGTCCCTGTCCCACAGTAGCTGATGAGTAGGTTTGCCTGTCCATCTGATGACAGGGCAATGCCTTTGAGCCTCTCTGGGGGGCCCTGCCAGCTGCTCATCTGAGGAAATGTGAATTGTGTGGCACTGTCGTCACAAGCACTGACATCTGATGGGGCTTTTTTACCTGATTAACTGTGGGGACGTCAGGCTTGCGCGGCCAGCATGGCTAAGTCAGCCATTCACATGTAGGGACACAAGCAGCACATTGGCAGGCAGCCTGGCTCGCAGAAGCCCAGCCACCAGCTTCAGCAAAGCTCTGAAAGCTCCGACAGTGTCGAGAGAAACCAGCAGCAATCTTGCTGGGGGCCTGGGCCGGGCGCCGGGCAGCCGCTTTGGGCAGCAGTGGGCGCAGCAGCACGCCAGCTGTGCCAGCAGAGAAACGTCCCTAGGGCCTGGCCAACCACACCTCCCCACAGCTAGAACTGCTCCAACACTGTAGCAACATAGCCTGCAGGGCATCCCTCCCTCCGTTTCTCTGTGCTGATTCACAGCGCTGGTGTGCTTGTCCCGCAGTAGCATTGGCGTGCCTCATGAAACAGGGCCATGCAGCAGACCCCTGCTTTTATGCAATGAGGCATATGCAAGGTGTCTTGCAACACTGTACCTCCAGCTTTTGTGTCTCGCATTACCAGGCTAGCAATCAACTTGTGGTGATGGCGGAGTTCTGTGGCAGCACTGTTGCTCTTTGGGCAAGCAAAGCCATCACCTTGATTCGCGAGCCATCTGCAAGTGCTACAGCATGAGTTTTTCTCAAGCAAGCCCCTTTTCCCATTTCTGGCCAGGGGCATGTCCCTGCTGTAGCTGGTCTGCCAATTTGTATGACATTCCAGGTCTCAGCAGCCCGCTATGCTGTCTAGCAATGTGCTGAGCTGTCAATGCTTGCAGATATTTTGCTGTGAGAGTTTGGACTCGTCAGATCAGGGTGTACCGCTGTGTAGCTAATGCGCCACTGGTTGCAGTCCTCAAAAGATTGCAGTGCTGCCGCCTAGCCAAAGGCATGGAAGCACATTCAGAACATCAAGACAGCTTGGATAGGAAGGCTTGCAGGAGCTGTGTCAATTGGCCCGGGTGCCTATGAGCGCAAAGGGTTGTACCTCTTGCCCTGGGAGAGACCAAAATGGAGACATGCTGGGTCATTAAGGAAGTGCCCATTGGCTACCTATGCCCCTACTCCATATTATGTGCAGAGGGAAGCGGCCAGATCTGTGCGCGTCGATCTTATACATTGCAGCGAGGGCTCATGAGACAGTCGCGCATGTTCTAGACTATGGTCAGACCTGGGCATGCTTTCTAGATCTGGCACCAGATCTGGAAAACGTCAAAATCTAGCTAGCTGCAAGCCAGTCGTTTGGAGTCATTATTTTCAGGGTGTTTGGCATACTATTCTTCTGCATTGCACTTCTTGGTATGATGCTCCATTGTGCCTTTGTGCTGTGGAGGCTTAGAATGATGAAGCTCTCCTTTCGAGAGTGATTTGATCAGATCCAATTTTGATCGCATTATCTCAGATTTCTCTACTGGCCATGGCCATAAAGCCGATAAGATGCTCGGCCCCAAACCAATGATTCATCCCCTTTCACTGTGCTTGTACCGATTAAGCAACAGCTGTTGCATCATCCACAAAGTCCAAGCAGGGGCAGAGCTTGTGGGGTGTATCAGGGGCATATCAAGAGAGTGCTGATGTCACTCCATCAGTCAGCAGGACTCAGAGAGTAACTTCGCTTACATGACCGCATCACGGACACAACGTTGAGTTGCCTGTTGTACAGTTGCCTGCTATTGATGGTATTGAGGCCTTTTTTACTGTGAGTTGTAAGCAACGGCATGCAAGAAGCTCATGCAAAAGTTTGGTCAGAGGAAACTCTTTTGTCCCACAGGACACAGCAACAAGCCCCTCCGCTTAAAATCCGATCCTCTTTGCATACGACTGACCACAGATTCATTCGAGCCCGCGTCCCCTGTGCGTGAAGGCACTGGGGCCTCTGCAAAGCAATGCCAGAGCTTCCAGGCTCGGGCAACCCACAGAGCCCCGGTCGCACTAGCAGCGCAGCCTTCGAAGCAATCCTAGACAGCGGAACAGAAGTGCAGAGCCCTTATTGGAGACAGGCTTTGCCTCAGCCCCCATCACTTCAGGCAAATGGCTCTGGTGTATCTGCTCTGATGTCAGGTATGACAACCAAGTGAATACCGCGCTTTTAAGCGTTGTCGCAAAAAGTGAAGAAGTGATTAGGGTGCTCTGTATTTGTCATGTTCACGCGGCCTCTAAGCCAGCGTAAGGCACTTGGTGGCCCACTGTATATATGTTGATGACCCGGCGAACATGGACGTCTGTGAGTCTGAGAAGCTGCCATGCCACAGATTACAGCGACGAGGACAGCGAGGAAGCGCAGGGCTCTGTAGAGGTAGATAGGAACGGTTTCGTTGTGGGCCCATCAGTGGCAAGCAGCCTGCCCGAATGGCAGCTCAGCCAGATGAAGCAGGAACAAAGGCTTCAGAAGTGGAGGTCCATGCTGGGTAAGCTCTGTCCATCACAGTGCTGTCCACAAGCTCGAACTCAACGCGGATAGTCCCTCACAACCAAGGTTTGCACAATATAAGGCCAGCATGGATATCTGCAGGCACAGGGACATCTGACTGGAAGCAATATGCCACCAAGCATGCAGCCAAGGTGAAAAGCCGCGTCAGGAAAGGCATTCCAGACCGGCTGAGAGGTGTTGCGTGGCAGCTGCTGTCAGGAGGACGGGACCTGCTCCTGCAGAATGAAGGTACCCCTTCTATTGTGCATATCGCTGGCACTTGTAAGGCATCAGGCACAGCACCCTGCAAAAAGAAATTATGCGACCTATTCACTGTCCCAGCACACTTTAGCAGAGCACCATGGCAAGAAGATGGAGCACAAAGTGA
Source organism: Coccomyxa sp. LA000219 (assembly GCA_000812005.1). NCBI lineage: Eukaryota > Viridiplantae > Chlorophyta > Trebouxiophyceae > Coccomyxaceae > Coccomyxa > Coccomyxa sp. LA000219. The sequence goes on from KN714657.1 coordinate 1,500,298, forward strand.
GGCCATACATCTTGCCAAAGGGGAATTAGCGCTGGGAGTAAAAGAGGACCAATCTGCCCTGGGAATGGAAATCCCGTGCTCCTCTCCCCTGCAGCACAGACATGGCGCATCATCAAGCACTGACTTCTACATGTTACTGCATCCATGTTGGAGCGGTCCCCTTCAGCATGAAAGTCTTTGAGAGGCATGTGCAGGAGTGTATGAGCGCCTGATGCTGGCGGATGGCAGCAGCAAGGAGCTGGAGATTGTGCGCGACCTGTCCCGGACGTACCCCTCCCACGTGTACTACCAGCAGCGCCAGGGCCCTGGTCAGCGCTCCCTCTTCAACGTGCTGCGCGCCTACTCCATCTATGACCGCCAGGCGAGACCCTCCCTGTCTTTTGAGACTGCTGATGATGGCAGTGGGCGTATGCCTCTTGAGACCTCACAATCTAATCTACATAGCCCTTTCCATCAGCACAAACACCGCAAGGAGTAGGACAGGGTACTCCAGCCCCACCCAAACCCTCGCAGTGCTGCTACAAGCTCCGTCAGGGCTTGCAGAGTACAGCAGCGCGCTCGGGCTAGCCTTGAGAGCAGACCAGCATGCAGTGTAACTGTTGCTGCAGCATGAAAGCAGGGAGGACAGGTTGCGCATCTCAATGATCCCTCACAAGTAGCAGTGCGCCAGGGGTTATCTGCTCTTACATGCCTGCTTTGGCACTTGGTGTACATGGGTGAAGCATCCGTGTGAGCGGACTTCTGTGCCACATGCAGGTGGGGTACGTGCAGGGCATGGGCTTCATTGCGGGGCTGCTGCTGCTGTACATGTGCGAGGAGGATGCCTTCTGGACGCTGACTGCCCTCCTCAAGGGCGCTGTGCATGCTCCCCTGGAGGGCCTGTTCAGGCCTGGCCTGCCCCTGCTGCAGCAGTACCTGTACCAATTTTCCAGCCTGGTCGATGCAGAGGTGAAGTCTCCTGAGCACCGTCACAGTAGACTGGTCTTAAGATGTCTACCACAGCGTGCCTGTTCAATGGCAGTTATCATTCTGGACGGCGCTCAAAGCTTGTGTATAGTGCTGGTGAAAGGAGGTGCAGATTGTCATGCCCAGTTGCATGACTAGAAGTCCGGGAGAGGCAGCCACAGGACTGACAGACAGATCGCTGAGGAGTGGCATGTGGCGGCAGGTGCCGAAGGTTGGTGCTCACCTGGAGAGGGAGGGCGTGCATGCGACCATGTTCTGCTCGCACTGGTTCATCACTCTCTTTGCCTACACGCTGCCCTTCGACCACCTGCTGCGCGTCTGGGATGTCCTGTTCCTGGAAGGCCCCAAGATCATCTTCAGGTGAGGCGTTTGGTTATGCAGCCTGCTTTCGGCCGTGAGGGGTACCCCATGATGCTGCTGCAAGATGTACCCAAACATCTACGTGTGACGCAGCGTCCTCTGCTTGCTGAGTGATAAAGCCAACTTGATGTCTGTGTGGCTGGATTTAAGGCGATGAAAGGGCAATGTCATGGTGTGCAAATGTGGAACACAGCGTGTTATGGTCTCATTAGAGCAAGTGGTAAGACTGATCGATCAAGGCTCTGCTGCAGGGTCGGCCTGGCGCTGCTGAAGACCTCAGAGGACACTTTGATTGCGCTGCCCTTTGAGCGCCTGCTGACGGCGCTCAACTCGCGGCAGTTCCCGGTGTTCTCGCGGCCGCCCGCGCAGCTTCTCAACCTGGCGCTCAAGTTCAGGGTGTCCAGGCGCCTGAGCATCTCCCTGGGGGAGTACCAGAAGCAGCTGGCGAAGCAGCAGCAGCTTGAGGAAGAGAAGGAGCAGGAGCAGCTGCTGAAGCGGCAGCAGCAGAAGGCTGCAGAAGCTGCTGGGCAGCAGGACGGGCATGCGGGGCAGATGGGCAGCGGCAACACTGCCGCCGAGGAGCGCTCTGGGACTGGTCGGGGCAGTGCTGAAGAAAAGGACCCCTCATCAGTCAAGCCTTCCGCCGCCCAGCCAATGGAGAATGGGCATGCTGGGCTGGCAAGCAGGCAGCCGCCAGGTGGCAGCAGATCGGGGGAGCTTCCAGATGGTCCGCAGCAGCGAGAAGCATCGTCTACTCAGCAGCTTGGTAGCGCCTCCAGAGACCACCAAGTAAGCCCATTCCAGGAGGCTCAGACCTCTGAGCCGTCTCAGCCGCCGATACTTGGCAACAGCGGCAGTGAGGGGAAACAAGGGGCTTTAGAAGCCTTGCACGAGGCACAGCCTCGCAGCACACAGGCTTCCCCCGCACATGGGCAGCAGGGGAGCGCGGCCGGCAAGGGGCTCGGGCAGCGCCAGGAGGGCTTGGGAGAGGATGACAGCTTCACGTCCGCCTGCTCAAGCCCTGCAGCAGCCGCGCAGGCAGCTGACGGGGGCGATGCAGAGCGCTATGACCCAGCTGCCAGTCATGAGGGCGCTGCGGGGTACCCGCCAAGCAAGCAGCCATCCCTTCTGCCCAGAGCGCTCTCAACTGGCAACCCCAAGCAGAGCTCAGGTGCCAACAGTGCACCAGCTGGCAGAAGGCGAAGCAGAGATCATGTCAGCAAGGATCAGGGAAAGCAGGGCGGGAGCCTGCTCAACTTCTTTAGGAGCACATCAAGGGAGCCAGAGTCAGGGCTAGACAGCACATCTTCTGAGCATTTGAATGGAGCTGCAAAGTGAGATTACAACCCATAGTTGATCGCAGGCTTGTGACACACCACATAGACAATTGCACTGGAATTTGCAGAAATCTCCTCAGACTGTAGCCGGTACTAAGGAGAATGACCGTTGCCTGATTTGTTCAACGCAGGCAACAACCTGATAGTATTGCTCCAAGCTGACAATTTTGCAGAAGACTCTTAAAAGCTCTAAAGACCTTCAAACAACTTGTGTGCATGCCATCGTCTGCCATCATGGACCTGATCATGACACTCATGGGATTTTCGTCTGATGCACCATGTTGTATCCTGATCAGGTCTTGACAGCGCAGCGTTACTGCCGCACGATGATGGGGCTAATTGGCGATGGGTGTGCCAAGTGATTGTCGTTTAGGCCATAGCTCATGGTGTCCGGCTGGAGGAGAGATGTCTCAAGGTACCTGGTCCCCTTCAGTTGGATCTTCCCATGTTCTGTGAAATATGTAGGTTCTTTCAAGTCTATACTCCTTAATCATAGCATGTCCGATGCCCTTCAAGTGTATATTGACCAAAGGGCAATCATGGGCAGTGCGCGACATCCTAGGACACCATGACATTGAGTGTGGAGCTCATGGCTCACTAGAGGCTCAACCTATGTGTTGTGATGCGAATATGGCGATGGTGATCCCGCAAGCAGAGACACCTTGTACTTGCTCTCCCACCCTTGTCAAGCTTTGCAAGCACCACTTGCTGCTTTCCTTCTCATGTCACCTGCACCATATGGATGTGCATGAGACACGCGTCTTCGGCCATGCAGAAGCGACCTTTCCCTATCAAGCTTCACCCAAAGATTTCGCATTGTAGGTGTATAGCCCATCTCATCGATCAATGACAGGTGTCAACACTACGAATTGAATTGCATGTCAAAGCCTCTGGCAGGTCTTAGGGTATGCCAGGCCCAGAAGGCAAGGCTCACCGCACACAAAACTTAATTGATCTAGTCCACACCACATGATACGGCATCTATGCAAGGAGGGCAATACGCACAGAGCACACGGCTGATGCGCTCTAGCGCGGGGTGCAGGTATTGAGGCTCCAGGCCATGCGTGATGCGCAGGTGATGCTCCACCCCAAAGTGGGCCCCAGCGGCCACCAACACGTTGCCCTGCTCGCGGATCGCATGCGCGACGTCCACGCTCGGCGCATCAACATTGTACCGCACAAAGCCGAGTGCCGTCGCCTGCGCTCAATAGAGTAAGCGAAGGTTCTTGCCTGAAGTGAACCATCAACAACAGACATGCATGTCCCAGATGCGCGTCCAAGGGATGGAGAAGAAGCCTGAATGTTTGCAAAAAGCGGCCATACTGCAACTGCAGCCAACATCCTATGATCAAGAGCAGGCAGTCAGCACGGCCAATGAGACCTCATGGCAGGGTATGCACTCGCATCCCCTCAAGATTATCAGCACCTCAGGGACAGGTCTGACTTTCGGGGAAGGAAGCACCTCAGGAGGTGTGATCGACAGCAGCCCGTCCTCGCAGCCTTCTATCCACCGGCTCAGGCGCTCGTAGCCGTCGCGGAGGAGCGCCCGGTTGCGCGCCAGCAGCCGTTGCCGCGTGCCTTCGCTCAGCGCCTCCTCGGCAAGGTGCATTGACAGCGTGCTAGCCGAGATCGTGGCGTACTCGTGCCGGCGCCAGGCCTGCAGACAAGGCCATTGATGCTCGCACGGCCATTGCAGCAATCTTCTGCACCCTGCATGTGAGGCTGGGCATAGCACAGCTCAACAAATGACTGGTTGCTGACGCACACTCAGTCCAATGTCTTTCAAGACATCATGCTGCTTGCGAAATATGGCTCACACACATGCCAAAGCAACGCCTGAAAGAAGCGGAAGTCAGTATGGTTGGGTCAGCACAGTATTTGATAGGACTTCTGATGTACCCCTTGGACTCAAGCACTGTTGGTGGCTTGTGACAGTTGGTCTGTGAACAAGGAGAGGCTGCACACCTGTTCAATCAGGCTTGGGGAGGCCACTAGCCAGCCCAGGCGCAGCCCAGGCAGCCCAAAGGCCTTACTGAGGCTGCCCACACACACCACCTTGTCATAGCGTCCCCAGAAACTTGGCGCGATGCTGTCCGTCAGCCGCTCTGTGCCCCTGTACACCTGGAAAAGGGCACCACCGTCAGTGCCATTGCAGCACAGCAGATCCTACTGTGCTCTACCGGCAGATCTCTGACCATGCATGCTGCCGAAATGCTGTACAGCTGGTGCACAACACAGAGGGGATATTTGTGATTTCCTGAACATACAGGGTATGGTGGGATCAGAGCCCAGATGCTGATCCCTGGTGCAATGCAGAGCTGCGCTGATTGAGGAATGCGACAACTACTGCTTGAAAGAGCATGTCACCTCATCTGCCAAGAGCCATGCGCCAGCGCTCTTTGCAACAGCCACGATTGCATCCATCTCTGCCTCAGTCAGAATTGTTCCAACGGGATTGTTCGGGTTCGTCACTGCAGATGCAGATGCAGATGCAGCCTTGCTGTCAGAAGGCATCAAAGACTGTATCCGCTTGAAGTGGTGTTCAGGAACCCACTTGCAGCATAGTCATACTGATGCAAGACATGGACATTCGCCTTGGCGGACCCTCCAGGACATCACTATTATGACCAGTAGGCTAGGGGTACCTGCAATCAGCCGAGTCTCAGGAGTGATGGCAGCACGTAGGGCCTTCAGGTCTGGGCGCCAGCCACAATCGGGCATGAGGGGGAATGCAGAGACTGTAGCGCCAACATTGGTCACGCATCCTCGCACCTGCCGGTACCCTGGCTCCATGACTACTGCATGGTCACCTGTGGCAAGCACACGTCTTTGCAGGCTCTGTGGCACATGCACCCGCCCACTTGTTGCCTGAACAGGTAGAAGCCTGCTCGCGAAGAAGCCCCAGCCGGAACAAAACCCTTTCTGTGGGGCCAACACTGCCATCAGGCAACCCCCTGGTGTATCACTCTAAGCTTCATGTAAGTTTTGAAAGGAGAGTCATGCAGATGTCAGCTGCAGGGAGGCTTGAAGTGCACCCGGCTTAATGAGGGTAGCTATGGTGATTGAGTTTGCCTCAGCAGCTCCAACTGTTACCAGGACGTTCTCCGCCTCAGCGCCATGCCATCTTGCACACTGCGCGCGCAGCGTGTCTGTGCCACCTGCACAACCGGACCGGCCTTCACTGAGAACATCAAGGAAGTGAGATTGTGTGCTGTCGGGCTACCCTTTGGGGGTCCATGGCTGCAAAAGAAAGGGGCTCTAATTGCATATGCCATGACTCCCAGACGACACTCTTAGAGCCAACAGGATGAGCAAGTGAAAGCTGTGCTTTGCGTACCGACTGGAGGGTAGTGCAAATTGAGGGCCAGAAGCTTATCAATGGATGCCGAATCTGACACAAGCTCTGAAAGGTGCACTGGATGGCAGCCACTGTCCGCTAAGTTATACTCTACAGTCGTTTCATAGCGTGACTGCCATTCTTCTAGCTCAAAATGCACATAAGGTGCTTCCTGGCCCATCGTCGAGTTGTGTAAGGACACTCTGAGATGCTATGTCAAAACTCACGTCAGGCGCGGCAATCGTCTATTGATACATACCTTGAAGATCTCTGCACCTCCTCTGCCTATGTCTTCACCACTTAACCCTTGCCAGACAGCTTCCCCATCAACTCATCTAGCTTCCTATCAAACACTTTACGAGGATTGGGTCGAGGATGCCATACAGGTGCTAAGGACGTACGCTCATGCCACAAGACTTTCTTTGGGCTCTCATATCAGCATTCGAAGCTTTGCCTGGTGTCTTCAAGACATCGGTTGTAAAGTGTAGCCCGATTAGGATCTCGCAGCGTTACAGCCTGTAGGGTGGTGAGACTGAATGGCTTATGATCTTGTGCCTCAGCCCTGCGCAGAACACTAAATCGACTCTAGAAAGGCTCTCACCATCATCGTCAGGCCTGCAAGGGCTTGAGGCATGCTCGGGTAATGACCATAAGCAAGTTGCCCAGAATTGCCCAGGAGCCCAAAACAGCATTCTGTCTCGTGAAGTGCTGCATTGGGACCCAAAGCTGGGTAGGAGGACCTTACAACAGCGTAGAAGATCCTCCTGACACGAGTGTGACAAGCTCCCGAACTTATCTCGAGTTGCTCAGCGGCAGCCTGGGCCGATCAGGCCTGCAAGTGAATGCGCAAGCCTGCATCCCTATCACAGAGGTGGGAAACAATGCTAACATGTGGCTATTGATTCGCTCAGTATATTTAACTTGTATCGTCTCCTATTCAAGGACATCTAGACACGGTTTCGCTTCTCCAGTAGCTGGATATATGACCTCAGCCATAATGACTCTCATGCAGCAGGAGGAGAGCTTTAAGTGGCATCAGACCACATGTACCTAGTTCCAGTAAACCTCCCCGAAAGCTACAATCAGGCTTGAGAAGGCTGTTGAAAATTCTCTAGGTGTCAGCAAAGCCTAAGCAGCAAGGTACGATCACATTGCCCCAGCAAATTGGTGAACATTGCAGCCAATGCTTGCACCTGGCAGCTGTGACATGGCCTTTGTACCACAGTTCTCTATGCAGGCAGCTGAGTCAAGTGCCCTATGTGCAGTTTACAGCACCCCTACATTCACCAACGAGCTTCATAACCTTGACGCTTCATTGACCTACTAAATATTGCTTGAATACCCAAATGCCACACATGTCCATAGCCTTGGCTTTTACTTATTTGAATGTAAGCTGGCACTTTGCAGGGCCAGTCAACAATAAAGTGTAGGCGCACGCCATCTGTCCTTGTGACACCAAACACATCACTTTCAAATCTTCACGCTGTGAGGGCCTGCAAAGGCTCTGTACAAGGTGAGGCAGACCGAATGGCCCATGTGTCTTGTATTCCTTCCTTGTGGGATGCTAGTGCTGGGATGCGCACATGATGTTGCGCCTGCGGACAGACCCAATTTGTGATTGATTCTGCCATACTTTTACACATGTGCCTCTTTGCACAACACTGAGGAGTGGCATCAATGCAGGTGATGGCTTCGGACTTGGACAGCCGCACTGACAGGGTCAAGGAGGCCATCAACAGCGTGCTTGGCCAGCCTGGTCTGCTTGACGACTTCACAGAAGAGCACCTGCAAACGCTTGCTAAGGAGAATATGACAACTCTGAAGCTTTTCAGGAGCGCTAGTAGAGAACAGCTGCGGGGCATTGGCATCCCTCTCGGACTAGCAATTCGACTCCAAGCAGGTGGGCTGCAGAGGACAAATTCTCATATGGATGAGATTACAATGCCTACACATCTAGGCTCTTGCACAGCCAATACTTTGTAATTAATTTTATTTACCGGAATCCTTTAGTTTCGTATGCAAAAGAGGTTTGATACTGAAATTGTGTCAAAGCTGAAAAGGGGTTGATGGCCCGCCCATATGCTGCATAGTAGGATGGGTGATAACGCTATCAAGAGCAAAGTAGAGCGCGCAGGCTTGTCTGAACGTGCATGTGCTCACATCCTTTGGGCTGTGGAAGGCAGATTGATCAATGGCTAACATATAGGCCTTGGTGTCCGAAGAGAATGAAGTGCTTATGGGCGGAATAGCTGAGGCTGTTGCTACATGAAGGCTTACACTAGAAATGTCATCATGATGATCACCGATGTACTACCATCATGCGCAGGGGCTGTGTCCGGATCAGTTGACGCGCTGAGGGAGAAAGTGCTGGCAATGCTAGCCAACAATGACGCGGAGCTTTTTGGGCTCAAGGCTGAGCATCATATCGCCATGAGTTTGAAGACTTGCCTTAGTGGAACAAGCCTTGGCCGCTGTATTGAGGTCATGCCAACCTTCAAAAAAGCAGCACCTCCCTCGGAGCTGCTCCCGCCGCCAACCCCAACACAATGGAAAGCATTCTTTGCAGCCCTTGGCTTGCCAGAGCAGCCAGAAGATGCTGACTGGGTCAGACTTCTGTACCCGCAAGAGCTAAAGGCTCGGCGCACCAAAATGCGCAAGCATGATGATGGTCTTGGCTATGCATCCCGCACACCTCCAGTCACCTTTGACCCAGTATCAAGACCAAAGGAGCAGGTGCAGCTCGCGGTGGGCTACATCCTTCGGGTGCTAGAGTCAGCAGGCATGACCATGCTGCGCTGGAGAGACACCAGCCGTTGTGGGGTCGACAACTCTTTGTATAAGCCAAATTTCACCGGCTTTATGACGCATGCAGAAGTCTGGACCTCCGTGGTAAGCCATGCTACTTACTTACTCTTTAAAACATGCAAAGCCATATGCGCATGTTGACATAGCTTTAGAGCGAAGAATTCGTGCATCCTGTATAGAGTGGTATTGGATGGTTTGCGCACGGCTATATTGCGTTAAGGTCTCATTTGTGCTTTGCTTTGCAGGGGATTGTGATAGAGGTGACGTATGAGCTGAGTGGTGTGAAGATGAGCCAAGCTTTGGGTCGTATCGTCCTCATGTTGCAAGAGCAGTTTTCTGCTCAGCCCACCCGGCAAAAGGCCTTTGCAGTGGCGGTCGGGAGGGACTCTGTGGACATCGTGGTGGCTACCAAACTAGACTCAGGCATTGTGACGTACCGGCACATTAAGGAGCATAGGCTGAGCCTAAACAGAGAGTCATTGGGGTTGCAGCACCTTGTGGCCGCGGTCATTGCAACAACTGAGGCGAGTGGTAACATAAGTATGGATCCACCAGCGCACACGCCAAAGACTTGCGCATATGTTGGTCCATACGTACCGCTGAGGTACATGGTCAATGATCAGACCTCCACCATGTCATCGTGCGGCACCCAGGTCTACCAAATGAACATTAAAAAGCGCAAGCGGCGATTTGCAAGAGCAGCAATCCTGAAGATATGCCCCCCTTGGCTAGTATCAGCAGAGGTGCGATATGCCAGAGTCTTTGTCAACTTGCTCAATGGTTGTGCTCAGAATATGGAGGCCTATCAAGCAGAATAAGTGCACCTTGTCCCATGAGTGTTGAGCACGGCGGCTTTTACCTGCTTGCCTTGGTGGGGAGAGCACAAGCCCTGATTGAATCTTGCAAGGTCTGATTGAATATTGATGGCTCGGTTGAGAGCTTAATCCGTGCAGGCGAGCAATTTGAAGAGGTTGAAAGAGCAAGGACTTGCTGACAGATGTACCAAAGTTGTGGAAAGCGGACGATTGTTAGAAGGGATGTCATACCTCATCACGCAACCAGTTGGCAAGCAGCTCCGCCAAGATGAAGACGCCATGACAATCTTAAAGGCGTTGCTCTGCTGCTCCTCGGCCTAGACCAGGCTATACCCTAGTCCGGGCGCATATAGCCATGACGCATGCAAAGGCCAATGAGGACTGCCACCGAAAGAATTGCTCTCATGTCTTGCATGTGCTCATGCACTTGTTGAGTGAGCTTTTAGTGGCAGCCTAGCGAGTGCAACCCAAAGCCTTACACCCGTAAGGCCTAGATGCCATGGGCATACAAGGTAAAGCGCAAGATGCTCATCATGCGCATTGTGCTGGTTTTGCAGCTAGGAAGAGGCCTTGTGGAGAATGTGGCGCTCTGGTACAAGCACGGTCTAGTCCACAGAGACCTTTCGGTCTCTAATGTGGGCTTAGCGGATGACGGCAATGTTTCCTCATATGGGACTTTGCTACCATGGCAAAGGTGTCCGCTAAGCATGGGCCTAGAATGCCGGGCCGCTGGACAGGCACTTGGCTGTACATGGCTATCAGCGTGCAGCAAGGGGGTGCTTGGACTCTGTCTAGTGAGCTGGAGTGCATTTTCTATATCCTCATTGGACTTAGCTCAGAGGATGGCGCGATGCATTGGCAGAAAAGCTGGCCGGGAGATAGTGATGCCAAGATTGCAGCCATGATGGACGCACGCACCTTCGATGCAAAGGTGAGAATGCACTCATATCTACATTTTGTCATTGGCATGGTCATCATCTGGCCGGCTCGAGGATCCAATGCCATACCTAGATGGCTTTCCTAGCAAGGAAGCAATTGCCATGGAATTGTGTAGCAAACAAGCCAACATTCATGGAATGATGACTGACTTGTTTGCCTGCAAAGTCGACATGCGTGGGATGTCCGTTACAGGTGTTGCAACGTACGAGGCATGAACTTCGGCCTCTTGTGCAAGCATTGCACAACCTGTTCTTCCCACCAAGAAGCACTTTAGTGATGGGGCCTAAAGCACCCCAACATTCACAGACCACCGGAAGCTTTTACTATACCGGTGTTAGCGCTGAAGAATTCCTAGACACCCTTGCCGGCTGGTATGCCCTAGCACTGAACATAGATTTTGCCACAACCTCTTGAGATGATGACATGTGCGCGATATCCATCTCATGAGGGCAGGCGATATCTGCTCGCTTGTATTGCCCCTGCTGTGTTGCAGTGAGAAGGACTTTGAAACAAGTATGCCGGCAAGAGGGCATGGGCATGGCAAAAGCAATCAAGGGAAGCCGGTAGCTCGTCAGGAGCCAAAGGATCCTACAGCTGGCACGCCTATAAAGGTAGGAAGTCCCTCTCAAAAATTCCAAGACTTGTTCTGATAGCTCCAAGGTCCCTCACATATACACGCACTCCCCGTCGCTTAGACATCTATAAGGGTGCGGCCTTGGGGCCGCACTCGGCCCCATGCACTCATGCTGTGTGATTTGTGCATGCAGAAGGAGATGGCGGCTACCAAGTGCAAGATGGCCGAGGAGAAGTCGGCCAAGCGAGAGCGCGCTGTAGGAGAGGGGCCCGCAAGGAAGAAGGTGAAGGCAGCTGCTCAGCAGCCCAAGGTACTCATCCTACTCATGCATGGACGACCGCCTAACGCCTAATGCATAGCAGAGACCCTAGCACGTGTCAGGGCCACCTTTGGTGTGGTGGGCAAGAGCATAATGAGGCATGGTGCTGCAATCGCAAAGTTCAAGCCTCATCCTATCTTTCGTGCAGGCCAGGCATGCAGCATTCCTAGCCCAGGAGGTCAGCGAGGCCAAGGTGAGCTATCGATTGCTGGTGCATGGGCTGTTGAGCTGCTAATGCTTCTTGGCTCTGCTTCGTGCACAATTAATGAGAGCATCTGGCGCCCTTTGCAGTGTCAACGGATCCACAAGGCCCATGCAGCCGCTGCACAAATAGGGAGACGGCCGCACACTTGAGCAGGTGTACGCAGCAATATCAGACATTGCACAATACTTCCAAGATTGGTGGAGGCCCCATCGTTTTCAGCCATGCCGCAAAATGCACATCAATTTGATAGACGCAGTGTCCTCAGCTGCTAGCTCTGCGGAGCAATAGCATCTGCCCTAACTAGAGAGGTCTTCCATACTTCTAGCAACCTGGTGGTGCGGGGTCTCAAATATGACAGACCTTTTGTGCAGCGCCTGTGATGTTGATGGGACACCTTTGCTGTTGGCAGCGACATTGACTATGGCATCTCAAACTTGGCTATAGCTCGCAAAGACAATCATGGCAGCCCTACAACGGACTACATGCTTTCTTAAGCTGCGTCAAGTGTCCAGCCTCCCCTACATACTATTTCTCCAGAGGTCATGTTTGACCGTCTGTGACAGACATCGACAGTGGTGAGTATCACCAAACAAAATGCAGCATAGCTGCGACTTCAAGATGTGCAAAGATTCTTGGTTCCTTGAAAGAGAGGCGCTCTGCAGCAAGCCAATATTGCATGATTGCATTCTTGACGCTCAAAAGCACAGCACTGGTTAATATATGCACCCCACCTCCAGACCTTATGACCTCGGTCAATTGCTGCACAATGGCTACACTCGAGGACCCTCATGATCAAACTTGCCTCAATGCCACGTCAAGTGGGAGCCCGCTCATGGCTCTCAATAATGTGAAGCTTTCATGCACACCCATGAGGACTTACCTGATAAGGGCAGCTGCAACGGCCGCTGCCAAAATCTATGACCCCTGTTCATCTGTGTGATTATGCAGAGGGTCTTCTCAGCCAGGATGTAGGCATCTGCACCATGCTTTGCTGGGTGCATGTGCGAACCTCTGGTGCACATGCACACAGAGGTCTAAGCCTAGCGCACAGGCATTTGCAGGGCTGCCCACTTCCGTCGGGAACTCCTCAACGCCCAGAGAGTTATGCCTGGAGACGATGACAAGCTCCTCTGGGGTTCTGGGTCCTTTTTGTGAGAGAGGCGTGGCTCTGAGTGTCTGAGGAAAGCATGGTCGTGAAGCATATGCATTCACACCCGTCAGCCCAGGACATAGGAGTTAGCATGGTCATCCACTTTGTCAAGGACCTCCTCAATGCCGAGGAAGCCGCGCTTGGAGGCGACCACAAACTTGTCAGGGTCCTGCTCAGCTAGCTCGCGCAGGGAGTCTGACGTGAAGCCGGGCACAAACACCTTTGACAACATCTTGGCCAAGCCTGCACAATGCAAGAGCCTATGTCAGATCATTCACATGTCTAAAGGGTCAGAGGTTTGCATGTGAATGATCAGTGACAGAAGTCCTGCCAACCAGTGCACGCATGTGACAAGGCAGCATTTGCGATACATCCCTGTACTTCCAACGGGCTCCAGATGAGGACTGCATAGAGCTTGGCAAGGTACAGGACAGGAAGAGCATACCTACCTTCTCCCTCATTACATACCAAGGCATCTACAATTTGTGGCTTTTCCATGGAACCGCATATATGGGGTTGGCAGAGACAGAGAGCAGTGCACGCAAGGCGCCGCACCGATGTCATTGTCGTCATCGCAGAGCAGGAATGAGGACGAGGGATCCGCGTCAAACTTGGACATGAGGTACTTGGCTGCGTTCTCCTTGCCGCTGGTGCTGGGGAACACGTCTGCGTGGCCCAAGTTGAAGGCCGCCGTGATGCCCTCCGGGAGGCTCGCCAGGGCATTGTGCACATCGTCTATGGTTTTCTTGCCGTACACCTTCAGCCTGCATGTCAAGAGCTACATCAGCCCTGCGGCTGCGCGCTGAAGAGCCGGGCTCCTTCATACTTGACGGAACCTTGACTCAGAAGAGTTGAGCCTCTCAACTAAGCCTGGCAATTATGTCTAGGTCATCCAGCAGCCAGCCATCTCACAGAGTGCTGGAGAAGATCAAAAAGGGCTCACTGTGAGAGGGTGGAGAGGAGATTGTCCAGAAGCTGGTGCTGTTTGCTGTGTACGTCAGGCGTCCAGCCCTCTTCACCAATGGTTTGCCATCTACACTGGCATGATTGCGGGAGCTTTGGGTGACGCTTGAGGGGACGCTGACCTGAAGCTGGTGGTGTAGCTGTGGACGTCAGGCGTCCAGCCCTCCTCAACCAGGCGCCGGTAGGTGTCCCAGAGAGCGCCCTTGCGGTCCTGCGGGTCCACATCCTCCTGGGTGGAGGACCCGGCTGCAGAGCACATGCGCTTGTGAGCTGCTGCACATGGAGCATCCTCCTGAATTGTCAGACGCGCTGAAGTGATTGAGCAAATTCCTCGTGACAGGACACCGTGGCTGCGGACAACACGCAAACATGCTCATCCTGCCATGACCACGATCCGGAGCATGCTGTAAATACCCAAGGACAGTGGCGCACAGCTGATGCAGGAGCACTTCTGAAAGGATGAACCCTCTAATCCCGCTAGAAAGAAGGTTCATTCAATCACCCTGAATTCAGACACAAGTAAAGTGATGGCAGCGTAGGGTCCACACCCGCAGAGTTGTGCACTTTGCGCCATTTGGAGTCCTCTGCGAGCGGCGCGGCTGTCGGGAGGGTCTGGTCAGGGTAAAAGATGCGGCCCCCGTTCTCAGCCACATATGCGTCTGCAGCAGGCAGGAACGGCAGCCGCTGCAGTAGGGTCGCCGTTCTGGCTCCAGTCAGCAGGACCTGCATGCAAGGAGTCGTCCCATCGCATTGGTCTATCGTGAGCATGCTCTGCTCATATAGTGAAATGAGCAAGGCCTTGACGCGTGCAAGCTACTGCAGCTAATGGTCTGAACAGTCATGAGTGGCTGTAGTGTATCTGTGCCACCAGCGCTGCGTGTTTGGTACATTCACCAGCAGAGCAGAAATGCTGAATTGTCACCCCGGAAAGACACCCTGCCATTGTGCATCCCCTGAGACGTGAACATTCATCATGTGCAAAACCGATTATTGTGCTCACCAGCATGACGCCCTCATGTCTAAGCTGCGCCAGCTTGGACAGCGTCTTGATGGAGATCATGCCCTGCACAATGATCAGACAGCATGGTCTGAGGCCATTCCCTTTATCATGCCCTCAGCTTCATCTCATAAGAAGGGAGGCCTCACCACCAAAAGACTGGCACAAGTGGGCACAGGCCTGCTAACAAGTACACAACGTGCTGTGCATCTGCCTGCCATGTAGGCTGCGATGAGAAAGGGGCATCAGAAGAGACTCACTGAGGTTCCGGTCGAAGACGGAGGGAGCTTGAGGACTTTGTACCGCATGCCTGTGGTTTTCTCCACCCACAAATAGCAGTTTGGGAGCACCTGCCAACACCAATGGCAGCAGTCAGTCGTGACGGCAGGTGCATGCAGGGAATGAGCAGATTGGCATCTGACCAAAGTGGCAAGTGACTGGCGGGCACACAGATGGGGAATAGTGGCTTACTGATGGCTGGGTGATCTGGCCCATGTCTTGCAACACATTGGGAAAGTGCACGAGAGTTCCTGCGGGCAAGATAGCACGTCGATGCCTTCCAATACTGTACTTGCTGCTGGGCACTGTGTTTGTATTCTCCAGCGGTAGTCCCTACCATCTACGTCCGCAAAGCATATGTGCTTTAACGGTTTCCTTGGCCGCTCCACTCCATTGATCGATATACTCAGGGATCTTCTGCCAAGGTCAAGCGACATGGGAAGGCCTGGTCCTGCTCCTTCACTTCGAAGGCTTCCTTAGTACCTGAACAGAATGGTATCTGCCGATCTGTATTTAGGGCACCCTGCTGCAGTCCCCCATCACGCACAGCATGAGCTCATGTATGCCTCAAGAACAGTACTAGCATTCTGAAGTAAGAATTCATGCGTCCTAGCGTGCTAACCCCTCAAAAGATTGGCCTACCCGAGATGGTTAAAGCGCTTCGATGCGCAGTTCTCCAGATGCTCAAGCCGGTGAATGGTGGGTCGGACGTTTCGGAAATGTTTTCTGAACTTCACTTCCCGCAATCCGCAGATGCGATCCTGGCAGGCGAACAAACGGTCCTGTACCATTGCAGCCATGTGACACAGCCACGTGCCACGTGAACCCCTTATGATCTCATAGCACCAAGAAGGGCACTTTCGCAGGTTCTGTTTGGAGCATCTTTAAGCCTCTGCCCTCCAGGCCCAACTTTAGCAGGGTGATTGCGCTGGGAGAGGAAACAATAGCATCCATGTCCTTGCACATCCCAGCATGAAGTTGTGAGGCCTCTGAGAGTATGCCACAGTCAGGATGTAAAATTGCGGGCTTGTTGGTGAAGCAGAGGCCTGTAGTAGCTTCAGAACATGCGGATGATGCAGTGCAAGTGTCAAGCGACCCCTACATTGCCGATGGCCTTCACACAATGCAGAACTGAGGTGTTCTTATGGAAGACAGACAGCTTACAGAGCTTCCAATCATGCGCTATTGCACTGTATGGCATACCACTGACACGACATTGGCGTCAAGCGACCAACAGGGATCATAACCCATGGGACGACACAACAGGTTGCCCGACACATCAGGAAGGCAAAGACAAACCGATCAACTGTCAGCAGGAGATATACAGGTATGCAGATGGCCCACTGTGAGCCTGCGCACGACAAGCCGGCCACCACTCACCAGCCATTCCATCAGACCAGAAGCAAGACAGGTCCCAATGCAACAGCCTACTCTCTGTCAGAAATTGCAAGACCTCCTACCCTCTCCAGCACGCGCACCAGCAATGGGCGGCACTTCAAAAAGACCCCAGCTTTTCCAATGCACGACGCCATTGTACATGTCAGCCATCAGTGCAACCTCTTAGTGCACAGAAGTGCTCAACAACCTCTGCAGCCTGATGCGATAGCTTTGCAACCCTCAAGGCCGCTTTGATGCTTAGGCACTCGCCCACATTTCCCAGCAATTTTGGGGTGTACACCCTTCTCATGGGCAACCCTACTCTACATCCAGCACCAAATACGCCTGATGGCAGATGCCAAGCCCCTGTGGACCCTGGCATTTGCCCAAGGAAAGTCTCTGCCATGGGTGACAGGCTAAGTTGCCTTGGTTTTCGCAAATGACTGCTCTGGTGATTGTCAATTCACAATCAGTGTGCTCGGGACAGATTTTGAAGTTGAAGGTCAAAGTCCAGCCGCACAGTCGTCCTGAAGGAGACTACAGACCCACACTGCTTCTCAAGACTTGCGCAGTGATATGCGGAGGGTCTTGCGCGACAAAGCTACAATCGCCCCAACGCAGCTGATCTTGGGCATATAAACCATGACAGAGTGGCAGACTGGCTTTGGCGATGACCCGGACCGGCCACGGAAGACTGAAGCGACGCAGTTGCTAGCACTGCTGCAACATGACTAGCGACAATGCTGGGGAGGGATTGCTGGATATTTCCAGGACAGCTGATGGGGCAGGTATGGGGGTTCTGACATCAGTTGGGCCTGCTGAGGAGAAGTTCCAGGACCTCAGCATCCACGATGCCCACGTCATCGTCCAGGTCATCCACCGGGGGGTACAGGAGGTCCATGTTCTGGGGTCCACCCCGCTGCAGGCCGTGCAGCGCTGACTCCATGTGCCCAGTGCGCGCTGCAAGACACAACCAACTTTGGGGCTTCGTTGCGTCAACAGCCACTATGATACTTTGCATGTCTGATACCTGATCAGCCGGCTTGCTATGCAGCAGGATGACCGGCGTGCCATGATCGGAGCTTGAGCAGAGAGGCCGAAGGAAATAGGGGACAGTGTCAGAATGTGCATCCCTGTGGCTCGCCAAGAGGCCCACTTTGACCTAACCAAGCCGCTCTCTGTCTGCCATACCCCACCTGCAGATCTTGTGCGCCCAGATAGATGGGTGGAAGGGCAGCAGTGCTGACCTGTCTGCTGACCTGGCCAGCCGGGGTCCATCATAATGTGGTGCTCATATGTGTGCGGGTACTGGTGCCCACCGTACGAGCTGTTGCATGCCTGGGCTGCCTGCATTGGTGCATCCTCACCTTCAGCTTTTGCATGGTCTGACGACAATACCTGCCAGGCCCAGAGCTACCCTTATGAAGGTCGCCAGTGGCGTGTGAAGGATGCGGCCCGTCATGCCTGACCAGAATTGCAGATTCGAGCGGCATAAACAGCTTCTGCTTACTGCACAGTCCTTAGACCGCAGCGCTGGCAAGTATTTGACTGCAAGGACAGTATGCGTATCTCCCACAAGAGATTGCTTTCATTGACCAGAGTAGTATAGCTGTCGATGGCTGCTACAGGTAAGTTACAAGGATCGAGGCGTACCAGGGAGTTGTGCATGACAGCCTGTTGGGAGCTGTGCATGAGCGGGCTGCTGACTGGGGCAGACAACGGAGAATGATGCTGATGCGGAGAGTGGTACCCCTGGAAGGGAATCTCAGATCAGCCAATGCAGATGATCACAGAATGCGAACAGCAGTTTCACCCATGCGCACTGTATCTAACAGCCTATTGCGGGAACATTGGACTTCAGATGGGGCCCCCGGGCAGGATCGCTCTACTGCAGGTTGCATGATGTGTCAGCTGGGCAGGCTTCCTCAGAGACACGCTGTTCGTGTAGCTAGAGCAGCACAGGACGATGGCCGCATGCACTTGACCGTGGTTGCTCTTCAGCTTGTTCATCAAGGGCCAGACAGTGTGTTTCACCTGGTCCATCATGGGGTGGTGGTTCATGCCGAGGTCGACAGGGTAAGAGCGGCTGTGGGGGTGCATGTGGCTGGGGATGGCCTGCGGGGCGCTGTTGTACATGCCTTGCATGCTGCTGTGGCCCATGCCCGGGTGGTGCATGCTGGGCATGTACTGATGCGAGCCCTGCACAATAAAGAGGGGAGCGTCACATCCCTGCCTCACAGCGGGCCTGCACTCATGTCATCATGCCCAAGTCTGTAGGGTGCCTGCAGCTCGAGATGAAAGACACCTAGCTAGCATACCTCACTAATATCCTCTCAATGATTTAGAGCGCAGCGCATGTGACCGATGCTGCTAAGTCTTCACTTGCTGAACAGTTGAATGCAGCCATTGCTTCATGTACAATCTATAAAGAGGACGGCGGCCTGGCGAGAGTCCAAGAATGTCACAAGGAAACTGCAGCAGAGATGGTTTTTACCATGTGTGAGCCCATTGCAGGCTCCGGCAGACGGCCAGAGTGGTGCGCCAGGCCGTCCATGTGCTGCAGGCTGCCATGTGACGGCAGGTGCGCCTGCGACAGCTGGCCCTCCATGCCCGGGATGTGCCCGGCGGACAGGTGGCGGGCCATCTGATGGTTGTAGTGGGCGCTCCCGCGTGAGTTCTGGGGGCTGTGCTGGAGCATCATGTCGTCCAAGGGTGTGGACATCATGGGTGCAGGCAGCGGCTGCTGCTCCAGCTTCTGCTGCGAGGTGCTCTCACACCTGTGTATTGTCCTCTGCAAAGGGGACAAGTATGTGTCAGTAGCAGGGTAAAAACTGTGGGCTGCAATCTGAAGCCTATAGCTTGAGGCATGTTCTGTTGCGGACAGCTCAATATTTATACGTAGGCGCAATCAGGGGCCAAGCCACACAACAGAATGCTGCCCTTGGGACTGCCCAAAAGCCTCAAACCACCTGCAGAGTCTTGCCAACCTTGCTCATCATGCCCTCTCGCATGGCAGCTATAACAGGACTGATGTGTAACAGTGCATGCGGCACCTGGCACATTGCACGGGTGAAGAGCGTCTGATGGTGGACTTTACCTGGTCTTCGACCATGGAAGGGGCTGCAGAGGGCGCCTGATCAGGTGCCAGGCCGGGCAGCGCCCGCTGCCCGCCTGTGGGGCCGGCCTGGGGCTGCACTGAGATGCCCGGGATGAGGTGCGCCAGCGCGGTCCATCTTGTGTCAGGCGTGGGCGCCGGCTGCCCAGCTGCAGGGCGGGCACTCACATCAGTCAACCTAGCCCGCATTCCCCGGATGGGAGAAGACGCCGCACCTCTGCACACATCTCAGACGTGCCATGCAACTGATGGCCAACAAACGGAGGTCTCCCTATCAGCTGTCGGGCTGATCAGTTGGACGATGAGCTCGCTCTCCCCGGTAATGTCTCGCAGATTGGGTGCCCAAGTTTCACGTGGAGATGGTTGTTATGGGTAGAGATGTGAAGCAAGCGCCCAGGAGCGGGACAATAAGAGAATGTGGAGGGGGGAGAGGGGTTGAAGCTCACACCGCTGGCGGTGGTGCCATCGCTGTTCTTGAGGGAGCCGGTAGCATTGATCTGGTCGATGGCCCTGCTCAGCTTCAGCAGCTGCCGGCGCGGCCAGCGCTGGATGCCGTGCCTCCTGCATGCTCTCTGCAGGGCAGGCCATAGCTGGCTCAGACCAACATCCTTTGTGGAACAACATGACTTGGCGCATGGCATTGAAGTGTAAGGGGGAGAACACGCGGTCGCAGGGAGCAACCTGACCCATGCCATCTGCCATAAGGGAAGCCAAATCTCGAGGGCTGCACACATCTGCAACTCTGCAGTGGCGGTGGGACAGACCACAATCTTAGGCATGTCCACAGCTTGGCTGAGGCTCCACGTATGCCTCAAGATGATGGTGTAGGATATGGCAGGGGCGGCTGCAGGGCTGCAGGGGGCTTTGGGTATACCTTGAGGGTGGTGGGGCAGATGCCCAGGCGGTTGGCGGCCTCTTTGAGACCCACTCCAAATTGACTCTGCAGGTCCTCCAGACGCAGCTTCTTGCCCGGCTTCCCTGGGTTCCCGGCACCCCTTGCCTTCCGCTTGGCTGCACAGCATCTTGTCGTCAGAGGTGTATCCGTACCAGATAGGCACCCCTTGACTCTCATGCTCAAAAGCCACCTGTATGCACCTTGCCTGTGGCTGTTCAGCTGCACGATTCTATCATCTTTCTTATGGCTGCGATGCACTGGACACCTCATGCATCTGTGATCTTGGGGTCTGCTGGGATAGCTGCACACCCTTCTCTTCGTCGGTCTCATCATCCATGTCCTCGTCATCCGCCTCGTCAGCCTCCTCATCCGCATCTGCATCCGCTACGGCTACAGCCTCGGAGAGAGGAGTGTCCTTTGACGATGGGCTGTCCTTGAGTGAGTGCTGCTTGAGGGCTTCCCTCAGATCTGCTGCCAGGCTGGCATTCCTGGTGGCAATGATCTCCATGCTCCTACGTCGAGCACAGGGACAGCATCACCACAAGCTAACTCATGACTGGGGCACAACCTCAGACCAGCTGCCGGCTTTTGCTTGCCGTTGAGGCAGCAAGACTGCCTGTGCTTCTTTCAGGAACCCCTGCAGCCTAGTCAGTTTGCACATCCTTGCAGCGGGAGCTACTGGTGTTGCTCACTATGTACTGTGTGGCGCTCTGCATCTAAAGCCAGTAATGAGGGCGCCAACAGATGGAGCTCAGCCAATGTCCTTGCCTGCCAGACCTGTTGTGGTCAGAGACAAGAGAGACGCCATCAGGCAGAGCTCAGGCATGGTCTGTGTCTGCCCTCACCTGTTCTTGTGGTCAGGGTCGAGAGAGCCATTGGAGTTGGCCTTAGCAGCCGGCGACTTGGCGGGTGCGGGCACGCTGGTGCCGTCAGGGCGCAGCTGGCTGGTTCCGGTGCTGCTGTCGATCTCGGCCTCGCCCTCGTCTCTGTCCGTCAGCGATGCGCTCTTCTGCACATGTGACAGCCGCAAGCATGAGGGTGGTTTCATGGGTGTAGGAAGCTGTTCAGGCGGATGCACTTCTTCTTTTCCTCTCAAGTGACATACCAATGCAGGCGCAAGTGCTACTTCATCACATGGCACAGGAGCCGTGCCATGCGGTGCAATTGGCACTGCTTCTGCTTGAGCATACTGTAAAGGACTGATGCGCAATCAGGTGAGTTTCCCCTGGTCTGCAGATGGGCAAGTCACCGCCCATAATTACACTCATGTAGCAGGGTGGCTGCTATTGAGGGCGCTTACCGAGAGAGACCGCAGCAGGCCGCCCGAGATGGCATGCTTAATCTCGTGTGAGGACTGCGCCATCTCCTTTGTCTTGATGTAGGAGGCCTCGCAGGTGTATAGGTCGCACTCCTGCACAAAGAGATCCTACACATTACGATGCTCACACGGCAAGTCCACACCTGCCGTCTATCACTCTTTCACACCTCCTTGCACTTGGCAGGCCTTTGCCAATGAAGATACAAGGAGTGACGCAAGAGTCCCTGAGCCATGCACCTGTTTAGTGCATGCCAGTACTCTGCCTTTCATCGCCACAACCAGCAAGACACCGATGCATCGCAGCCAGACACTGGTTGAAAGGTCCTACCTCCAGCGCTTGTGCAAGGTGGGTGACGATGTCGGCGAAGGACATGTCCTGCCGCGTCTGCACCACCTCGATGATCCCGAGGGAGGTGCCTCTGTCCCCAGCCGTGAACAGCGGCAGCACCACTGTGGAGTGCACTCTGCACTGCTGCGCCTCGCTGGCCCTCAGGTACACCTCCTTTGAGTACTTCTGTACATTCCGCGACATCTCCGGCTGCACAGGCACTCATGCTTAGAGCCCTAGGGACGTTCTCTGGCAAATGTCTTCATAGATATCTGTGTGATGCCTTTCCAACTACGTGAGCTGCAATGGGCACTTTGCAGCTTAGGGGCTCTGACTACAGCAGCTCAGGGACTCTAAACACTGCTTTAGCAGCCCACATGTACACAACACAGTGGGTCACTGGCAAAATGCTTTTGACGCTGAGTAGTCATGCTGCAAGGCCTGGACTAAATCGGTGCAAACGCCTCTATGCAAAAGCCCTTGGCGCCCCCGGGCAGCTGAACCTCCCTCACAAAACTATCAGCTATTGGTGAGGAAGCAATGTTCACCTCCTGTGTGGTGAACACTCTGCCTGGTGCACCCAGGAGCTCAGGCTTGGTGGCATCTGTGCCAAAGCAGTATCGGCATGATATGCAGCGAAACAAGGCGAGCAGGTCGCCAATGCCAGCCACACAGAAGGGCAAACCCTGCAGTTTACAAGCAATTTGTCAATAATGGCATGAGTAAAGCCAGACCTTTATGATGTGGCTACTGCTGCAGATTCAAAACGCTATCAGTGAGTGAGTTCCTGGGAAAGGAGTACCTTAGTCCTGAGAACCATGTCTCCCTCTTCCGAAAGCTCTGGCAGCCAGACCTGCAAGAGGTAGCCAGGCATCAAAGCCCGACCTGCTCATTGACGCCGCGGATGATATGAAAAGCCTCATCTTCACACTGATGGGGCAAATCTCTAGTCTGTAATGACTGTGGGAATGCCTGACACTGCTTGGGGTTTTGGTCTTCCTTTTCAGCATTCGCACCCAACTTAAGCACTGGCTAGGTAATTGTGTCTCTAGTCAATCCTTAGGGTGCAAAACATCTGGTGAGGCGTCACGCTTGAAGGGTACCTGGCAAAGCGACCCTGTGTTGGCATCCCTGTCCAGGAGCTGGTTTTGGAAATTGAGGACCGCCTTCGCGATCTTCGACGCGAATGCTGGACGTGCTTCCTTATTCTTGGCGAGCGTAGTTACAGTCAAGTCCGCCCCAGAGGTCTGCAGCACCGTCTGCACCATGTGCCCCATATGACCTCACGTCACTTTCATCGCCGAGCCTTGGGCGGAATAGGAGCCACGGTATCGCGAGGTGCCTTGAAGAAGGACGTAGAGCAATCGCACTATCATAGAGCCACTGTGCACGCGCGCAGCCCTGTTCTGAGGAGAGGGCAAGTGCTTGTGCCGGGCACTACAGCGGGAAACCGCGATATTGCCACGTGGATCACGTGGCCGGTTCAGATTTTGGTCATCGTGCGGGGGAGCCATAGACCAGGGAGGTGACGGACAACGGAGTACGGAGGTGCTGAGTAGGGCACGTTGCGTAAAGTTAGCATTGCCTTACAAAGGGGGTCACGGATGTAAGGGGCTGTCCTTCTATAGGGCACGATGCCGCTGGCAGGTTCCAGTGGCTTTACATAGCACAAGATATAATGAAGGATCTCAGATCATGACAGGCTCATGACTGATAAACTGCATCAAATGACCAGGGGTGTGTTACAGGTCTCTCCTATAGCTGGGCTTTGCAGGCACATGTAATCCATAAAGGGTCATGTCAGCACGCTCGTTCTACCTGTACACTGCAAAAGGTCTGCAAGTAACCACTAGACGAGTCAGCAGGGTGCGTCAGATTCAAGCCATAGCCTGCTCGCCACAAGACCATGGGCAATCGCACTTCAGGCGATTCACACACGCCATGAACACATCTGGAGGTGGCCATGGAAGCTTGCCAAATCGCCCCACTATGGCACCTGCTGTAAAAGCTATAAGAACAGGTATTTGCAGGTCAATGTCAACTTGCCTAGAAGCCGCTGAGGCAGACTGCGCTCAAGCAGGCCTCCTATGTCATACGCATACGCCCCTTCGATGAGCTGCCATGTTAATGAGGCAGCACTCTCTGTTGTGCCTATCTCTGCTGCACGTATGACATGGCTCACACTCAATCACCTAGTCCTTGCGCTGCCTGGAATTGCGAAGAGCCTCTCATTGGCCCACTGCTGCTTGCGGGCCAAAGCTGTCACAGCTGCAAAGGCCTCCTGCACAAGGTTGAGAGGTACGCCGCGGTCTGGCGCCTCCGCATGCAGCCTGATGCAGCCTCAGGCAGCTCCAATCATTCATTGCTCTCTGTGGGGCTGCCTCTTGGTCTTGGAGGCTGGTGCAGCTGCAATGGCTCTGTCAGTCGTCCATCTGCTCCTCCTTGAGAGCCTCGTGCGGGTTGGCCATGCCAGGAATCTGCGCCAGCCGCTGCCTCTCCGCCTGCAAGGCCAGAAATTGCGTCCTGGACTGCTGACAATGGCCCTCATGGACTCAGAAGGGACAGTGAATCTGCGGTTGGCTTGCATACATGAATCCCATCCCCGAGCCCTGCAAAACCAGCATGGGGTACAGGTGACTGTGACAGGGGGGTCTCTTTAAATAAGATGTCCACACAGGTCACCCTGATGCAGCTGTATAGGATGGCGGTCTTGGGTTCAGCATACCTCTCGCTGCTGGGCCGCCTCCTCTGCGTACAGGTCTGCATTGTTCTTGTCTGCGAAGGACTTGGTCTGCACCAGGAAGTCCCGCAGGTGCTGCTTGAAGGCTGAGTCGTCCTTCAGCTGGAACATACCCTGGACGCATGCCTGCAGCCACGCCAACGCTTCAGCTTGACCGACCTTTGCTCTATATATATATATGGGTGTATTGGAAAGGTTGCCTCTTTTGCGGGATCTCGTACAAAGCCCACCCAGGCAGCAGGCAATCTCACAGAAGGTGGTGTTGCCAGATAGTGAGGCAATGATCTCAGCTCCCAGCATTCATATGTGATCTGGCTGTACATAATGCAGTCACCTTGTGCTTGAGCAAAATGGCATCCTTGCATTTGAGTTGGGTGGGGACTACCCAAATCTGCCCACATGATACCACTGTACATGTTTGTATTTCGCACTGACAAGAGCATGTTACTTAGATCTCACCTCGACCTGCTGCGGCCGGAGGTTGGAGAAGGAGGTGGTGAGGAGCTGCGAGACTTGCTGGTGCACAAAGGCCGCGTTGTTGGGAAAGGCAGAGGGGCCCAGGGCAGCGGTGTCCCACAGGGGCGCCTTGATAGCGTCCTCGCTCACAATGCGGAACAGGTGGTGCAGGATCTTCGTGTGCATCTTGAAGCCCGGCTTGTGGAAGGAGTCTGCAAAGGAATCACAAAGCATCAGCACAGCACGCGGACCATGACGACGCCAGACAGTGTGTGCGACATGCCGTGCGTCTGTCACAGGGGCGCATCATGTAGCGTCCTTGTCGAGCAGAAAGGTTGTAGGGATTAGACGAACACTGACAGGGTCTTGACCAGGAGGCTTGTCACACAGATCAGTGGCATTCAAAGTGATGAGACTATGAGCTGTGGAGTGACGAGACCCCAAAAGGGGTGGCAAGGCAAGCCTGTTCCTCACCTGTCATGACGGCAAAGATCTCGTTGATGAGCTGCATGTAGTAGGTCTGGTAGAACTGGGTCGCGACATTGCTGCTCTCAAACATGACCAGCAGCTCCAGCAGCAGGTTCAGCCCTGCAAGCATCCATGCCCACTCACTTTCTCTTCACTTGAGGGCCCGAATTCTGAGCCCTAATATGAGATTTCGAGGCTCATCTTTATCCCATGCGGACGCGTACCTCTGATGCATCAGTTGGAAAAAATGATGAGACTCATCAGCACATCTCTGACCTTGAGGTGGCAGCGAGCAGCAAGGGGTCACATCTCAGCTGCCGCAGACTCATGAGGTTGATCACGCCTTGCAAGGGCAGGGAGCATGCACACCTGTGTCTGCGACATTGCGCTCTGTATGCCGGAAGGCCCAGACGATGGAGTCGATGACGAGCTTGAGCTGCCCCGGGGACATGGTGAACAGGGTGCCAAAGCAGGCATTGGTGATGGACCGCAATAGGTTGAAGAACTGCAGCCGATGCTCCGGATAGTCCTGCAGCAAGCGAGCATGGTCCCTAAATTGCACTTAGTGTTCATTTACTGTGACGCCATCTGCAGGAACATGCACATACATGGACCGCATGGTGCACTGAGAGGCAGCTATCGTGTGAAGACCATCGTTGGCATCCAGAAGGCTCACTGTACGGGTATGACCCATCATTCAATGGGTATGACCCTTCTCCTTCATCATGACCCAACATAATGAAGGAGAAGGCAAATGATCCTTGCAGAAGCAAGGCCTTGAGAGGGAGGAGGAGGAGGCCTGTGTAGGGGGTGACACTCACTGCAAAGTTCTTTGTGATCATCTGCAGCGTGCACTCGAAGATGGCCTCGAAGACGCGCGGCACCTCGGGCGCCATGAGCTCTCGCAACTTTGTGATGATGGCCGCAAACAGGCTCAGCACCTCCGCATCCCTGCAAGTCAGCGGGACCTGACTAGGGCTCCTGAGCCACAGACCAGAATGTGCCATTGCATGGCAGGCGACAGTGGCCCTCACAGCTTTGTCTTCAAGGCTACGCAACAGCATGGACCAGGCAGGACCTGTGCACAGCAGGCCATCACAGGTGCGGGGACACGTGATATGGTCAATTACGGCCTTGAGCTACACCTGCTGCAAAGCTTATTGGTCAATCGTTGCGCACCTTGCATCTGGGACGTTGCGGGCATAGTCCCCGAGGATGGGGTCCATCATGGCGGGCACAAACTGCTGCGCGATGATGGCGGTGTCCTCGCTCCTGTCCACAAAGGTCTCTATCAGGCGCAGCGCCACCTTCTTGACGCTGCGCATCAGCTTCACCTGCGACGTGCGCGCTGCGTGGGGCCCCCCGGTGCCGATGGCCGCCGAGATGAGCTCGCTGTACATCCTGCGCCACATGCAGCGCCCCTCAGAGACCACACCACGTGGCACTGCCAAGTCATGAGACAAGTATCAGGCCATGAACCGCCACTATCAAATTGCTTCGTCGACGATGCGTGTGTCCTAGTAGTGTGTATTATTACAGCCTTAATCCCTCTACTTCCCAATTCTCGAAAGCTTGAAATAGCAACTGTGCTGGGCCAAAGAGCACTGCAGACATATCCAGAATGGATCAACACAAATGCAAAATCTGCATACTATATTTGCAGACTAGTGCAGAGCACCGTCCACTAGGGCACAGTGCTAGTGGCCTGTGGTGTGAGACTCACCTGTAGACGTTCAGCATGTCCTGATAGATCAGGGTCATCTGCGTGATGAAGGGCTGGCCCAGCGAGGAGCACACGGACACATTCGTCTGCAGGATATTCTGCAGGTTCCTGATGACCCCCGGCTGCTTCAGCACATCCACGTTCTGTTTTGCCTGCTCGATGACCTCTCGCCACGTGGCATTCGGCGGCGTCATGAGCGTTGCCTGCACAGGCAACACATCCTTAGTGACCTCCCAATGCATCCGAAACTCTGTGTAACTCCTATGGTACTACTGTCTGCCTAATTGAGGCTCCATGGCTCCAAGTCCTTTGACTTATGAGAGGTGTTTCCAGGAGGCTCCTGACTCAGGGATTGAGCAGGACATTTCGGTCTGTGAGACATGACGATCCCGTTGTATGGGTATCATTTCAGACGTCTGCAGGCATCAGAGGGCAGAAAACAGGTGAAGCTTACTAGGTACTGATCTCGCCGCTTGGTGTCCGCGTCGGCTGAGATCATGAGGCCCACAGCCTCGTAGAACATGTGTATCTGGTGCGTCTCCAGGTCCTGGATGGTGTTGGTCAGCTCCCCCAGCAGCTCTGCAATGAACGGCTCTGTCTCTCCCACCTGCACCAATCCTCCTGTCAGGACCGTGGGTACCCTGTCTTCTGTATCTATGATCAGGATGCAGCTCTGTAGATACAGAGAGCACTCCCTCGTAAAGCTCTCCCTGTCAGCTCTGATGCTCCCAAGCATTGGTCTCACAACCCTTACAGAACAGAAGGGTCTCTCTTGGGAGCCTACTGCTTGAGCCGGTCCACCACAAAGGTGCCCTGCCAAAGCGCAGGTCAGGTCATGCAGGAAGAGCTTGCCTGCAGGATGACGAACTTGCGCTTGCACTTGTGGCAGATCTTCAGGAAGGTCTCGCAGGCCATGTCCTGGACGCCCGGGTGCATCTCGTGCATGAACTCAAACAGCTTGTTGACGACGGTCTTCAGGAACTTCCAGTGATTCCGCAGAAACCGCGGATACTGCCCCACCACATACCTGCGCCAGGTGCCAAGACCTCTTCACCTCGTCAATCTTTTATATGCACTAGGAAGCTGCTTGAGATCTCTACAAGGGAATGCAGAGTACCAGCGCATCAGCCAGTCCCTGAAGCCAGGCACATGCGCAACATGTTAGCACTCTGTAGCGCTTGAGAATACTTGAACAATACAAGAAGGACCCTTGCTAGAGGGGCTCTTATACGTCTCAAGACAGGTGACTGCTGTAATGCTGGGAGGCAGGCGCACATGATGTTGGAGGCGATGACTGCTTTGTTGTCCTTCCCCCGGGTGATCTCGCAGAGGTTCAGCAGATCCCGGATGACCGTCACCAGGAATCTGTTCTCCTGCTCCTCCACCATGCTCCCGCTGATGGACCCGATCGCCCAGCACAGCGTGTTCAGCGCGCCCCAGCTCCACTCGATGCCATTGAGCTGCAATGCCACACCGCCGAGGATCAGGTCAGAGGCCTGTACATCTGCTGCAATGACCCTCCTTTCTGACCTCATTGATGATCATGCAACCCTCTCTGATTCTGAGCAGAAACCTGCTACGAGACCAGTACAAGGTCACCGGGATCTCGGCGAAAGACAGCGGTGGGTTCTGGGTGTCTCTCAGCCTGAATTATGCACAGACGCATTCCACATTTAGTGTAGCAGGGCTCTGCTGTCTCGCTTTCTGCCTATGGAGTCATGAGCACCAACACCCACGCATGTCACGCAGCGTCTGCTTGCATATCTGTGCTGCTTGCCTTTGTCAGAGGAGGATGCTATCGCCATACTCGCATAGGGAAGGGGGCAGCACTGACCTGTAGCCGGAGCTTCTCCAGCATCTGGCTCTCTGTGTCATCATGGTCCAGGTGGCTGAGGTACACCAGCGTCTCGTGCATGGTCTTGTACCGCGCCAGGGTGTCTGTGTCCTTCATGGTTTCCCTCACTATGTTGCCGTTCTCATCCTCCACCACAATCACCTGCACAGAGGACAGGTCTTGCTGATTTCACTCCCATTCGCCTTACAATCTCTGCTACTATCTCTCTCGCGTAAGCTTCTGCTGTGACTGTGTAGCGACCCAGTACCTGCCCACTGCCTTTCAGCCACACATGCTGCCAGGGAAGATACCCATTCTTAGCAGATTTTTCAGCTTTTGGGAAGCATCTGGCCTCTATTCTTCCACAAGTCATGCAAGAAGCCAATGCAAAGAGCCTAGTCACGGTCCCCTGGATCAAAACATACGCAAGCATGTTCAACAGATGAGGGCTCACACCTCTTCTGGCTTGGCCATCCTGGAGATCATGAGGAGCCGTAATCTGCTGAGCACGCCCCCGTAGAGCTGCCGCCTGCCGTTTGTCTGCGCGACAGGCCCGCCAAAGGCAAACTGCGCATTGGCATCTGCTAGGCCTGTGCTCACGCTGCAAGCCAAGGCACAGCATGAGCACCTGAGCAGCCATGAGACATTCCCTGTGCCCTTGACACCCCATCCACAAGCACCAAGCAGGCTGTTCTCAGCACGCTGAAGCAATGCTAGAGCATGCTGTCTGATGACAGTAGGTCCCAGCGAGCATGCATGCCTACAGCTGATGCAAGACAACATGTGCTCCCTGAGCCACCCCCACAAAAGTTGGCATCACAGATAAGCACTTGCAGCGGCGCACCTGGAGTAGACATCTGGCACAAAGTAGTTCCAGTAGTCCAGGCAGATCTTGAACACCTCATCGTCCTCCACGAAGGAGATCTTCAGCAGATAGTCCAGGCCCACCAGCAGGGCGGCTCTGTTCTCGTCTGTTGTCTCCAGTGAGACTATGTGCGCCTGCAGGCACCAGCGTAGCCTCATGGCTTGAGTCAAAATTGACATGAGCAACAGCGCCCCAACAAATATGTCGGTGCTCACTTAGTAATCACTGTCTGTCAAGACATGGCACACTGCTCGCAGGCGCTGTGCTCTGAAGCTCTGTGCAAAGAGAGTCAGCATCTCGGAGCCAGGGGCCTTCTTGGGCCAAGTTCAGTCAGAGAAACTAGAAAAGTCTGCGGGACTAAGATATGTTCAGGGTCACTGAACAACGGCAGAACAGCATTAACAGAACAGAGTACATGACTGTGGGTGACTCCGCATTGCGCAACGGGACTGACAGCACCAATGAGGTGTTGCATTGCACGATTGCTAGATGTAGGCATGTGCCCCACCTTGAAGAAGGCTGTCAGGAAGAGGGCGAGGTTCTGCACAAAGTCCTGGTCGTCGGCAGACGTCGCGCTCGTGTATGCTTTGGGGATGTCGGTGCTCTGCGGGATGATGCTCACCAGCATATTCATGCACACCTTGAACAGATTGTCAAAGTGCGTGTTGTGCTCGGGCCCCACTGTGAGGGCTGCCACCTGCACGACAGCCAAGCCTGCCTGCGTCAGTCTTAAAGTTCCCTGGGTCGTCTTGCCTAGGCATGCACTCATCGACGCAGGTATGCTTTGACTGGGCAATGACCAAAGCCTTGCAGTGGGCAAGACCCTGCTGCAAAGGGCGAGTGCAGTGGGACAGAAGGGATCTCTCTACAGACAGCGCATCGTGGTAACGCAACTCATGGCGCATGGACACATTGCAGGAGAAAGCCTCACCTCGGTGAGACACTGCAATGAGGCATTCCTGAAGGGCGCCTGAGGGAACAGCGTCAGCAAGACTTCCACCAGATTTGACTCAAAGATGTAGCCCAGCGGGATCCAGGACAGGAAGGCGTGCAGCGTGGCCAGCGTGGCCTTGATCAGGCTCGGCTTCTTGCTGGCGTTGAGCACAAAGAGGCAGAGGCTGTGTATCTGGCCAAACTCTGTGTTCACGGAGTTCTTCAGCTCCTTCGTCTTTGCCTGCACACAGACTAGCTTGTTATATCCAGCACGAATAAAATGCCAGCAAGGCTGGCTAGAAAGGTGTCCTGTACGCCCAATATCTGGCCTGCACAACACACAGGGCTGCTTCTAGTCTGCAATTGGGGCTCCTCAGACAATTGCCAGGTGCTGGAGTTGTTTGGGCTTCACTCAAACGCCCAAGCCAGTCCAGCTATCCAATGGATCCGTGTTGCCAGAGGTAGTGAGTGGTGCTCAGGAAGATTGTGCATCATGGCTGAGCACTTACAGTGGTCAGCTCGCCGCGGGAGAAGTCAAAGATCTCCTCGCTGAGCAGCTTCAGGATGACCATGCTGTTCTCGCACAGCAGCTCGCTGGTCTTCGAGGCGTTGACTATGTCTGTGATGAAGGAGGGCCACTTGCTGGGCCAGTCCTGCTTCAGGATCTGCACAGCAGTGGCACTATGAGCGAACCTTCCACAGACTTCCAAACGGCAAATTAAGTGCGCATGCATTCCTGCGCTTATTATTTCACAGCGTGCACAGCACACCCGGCCCCATGCATGCAGCATGCCCCGCCAAGGTTACTTGCAAGTGAACTATCAAGGGGAGACCTGCATCACAAGGAGTTGGTCCTGCTCCTGCTCCTGAAGGATGCAAAGTCACACGGCAATGAGGCAAGAGCGCCTGTGCCTCAGGCCGGGTCTGAGGCCCACCAGGCCTCAGTAGCAGGCAGTGTCATTTGGCAGAAACAATGTAACTGGCACACCATCTCTGGACAGCCAATTTTGTGAGTTGTATCAGGCAAATACAAGAGGAAAACATGAGTGGCCTGCTTGTCTACATCTTGCAGTCTACAAGGAAACTTCAATGCTCTATGCATACCTGGACCAGCGCAATGTTCAGCTTGTTGAGGTAGACCTTCTCCTGCCGGAACAGCTGCTCATCCGAGGAGAGCTTGATGATGAGATTGGACACGAAGTTCCGTATCCCTGCGCGCTGCGTGTCATCTATGGCACCCCACCGGTGCTTGATGACATTTTCCAGTATCTGCACACGTACATATCCCCATCTTCACTCACATTGAAGATTCCATTCTGTAGCTTAGACATAAAGCATCTGTCAGGAATGGAGGGTAAAGACCCTTCTGCCAGTATTGTAGTCATGCCAGAGACGCGTCTCAGGCTACCTACTGCAGCAGCCTCCTTGGAAAGGGAAGGCTTAGCTGACATGTAACGCAGGGCAGGCTGAGTGTGCACCTGCAATGCGTAAAATTTTGCTTGCTGGCTTTGAGAGTGCTCCAGGACGCTGTCCACCCTTGTCCAGGCATCGGGGTGCTCCTGCAGCTTCTGCAGTACCCGCTCCGATGCTTGCCTCTGCATGGCCATCGAAATAACAATGTTATCGAACCGCGGTTGCCGTGTCTGGGGTGCTGCATTACCATGCCTCAGCATATATATAATGGCCGATCACTGCGAGCCAAAGTTTCATGGGCGTCAAGTTGAGTGCTTGAAAGGCCTGGCGAGGCCATGGGATGATATGATGACCAACTTGAGACGTAAAGAGTCTCCTTCACACGCTCACAGGCTGCTCATGTGGGGGACAATGCATTCAACATACCTGCTCAGTCGAGCTTGCGCTGTAGAATGAGTCGACGGTTCTGTCAAGCAAGGGAACATCTATGGGCTTGCTGAAATCTAGGAGCGCTGCCCCAGGACCGCCGTCCATGGCCCAGGCACAACGCGAAAGACCAACACTCTCAGCCTTTTCCTCCCAAAGTTCTCATCACACTGATGCGCTTCAACGTCTGCACATGGATCTGCCATCCAGCTGCATGTTGTCCGCTTGTGAAGCAATATAGAGGAACGTAAATGCTTTGCCCATCATGCCACCATTGCACAGCAGAACATTCTATTCAGGCCTGATCAGGCACAGTCATTCTCTGAGATGTGTCATCACGGTGCAATACGAGACGCTTCTCTGAAGAGTATGGCAGAGTAGCAGTAATCGTATGTTGCCTTGAAAGTGCTCCGCTCCAACTCTGACAAGCTCGCAGCGTTTACAGAGATACCTTTGTAAAACTGCTAGACGAGCAGTTCCAGCACTGTGCTTGCAATAGTGAGGCTGCTGCTGCCTCATTACATCTTTACCACCCGTTTATGATTCTCGCCGGGGATGCACGACGTTCATTGCGCGTCATGACATATGACGCCCCAAGCCTTTAGTAGTGGATTAAGGCAGAATGGGAGGGAGCGGCCTGGCAAGGGCATTGAGTGGCATGCCACACCCTTCTTAGACCTTTGAAGCAATCACCAGCAATTTTGGCCCGTGTCGCCATGCACATGGGCTTCAAGACTCTAGCTATTTGCGTTCTTCTATGCGGGCTCAGCGCAGCAAAGAAGCGTGGTGAAGCGCCAAATGAAGCCAGGTACTCTTTGCTGATTTCAACATTCGGTGCTGGTGTGAGAGCTGTGCCTGACGCTTCGAAGTTGATGTCACCCCATGTCTGCATGCATTGCAGGCAGCTGCAGGAAGTCAACTCAACTGTCTCTGCAAGGTCTCTGGCAGCTGAGCTCATCAACCTTACAAAGCATGGCGCTGAGTATGCTGCTCAAGGCATCACACATGTCCAGACAGTCGGCATCGCACAGGCAGGCTCCATCTTATGCAGTCATGCTAGTACCTGGGGGCACGTTTCTGATAGCTCTGTAAGTGGTGCAGTGAGAAAGGGCATTGACCTGGTAGCAGTTGTGCACGTCTATACGGCTGGCCATGTGCTATGAATGCACAGTAGTAACCTAAAGCAGGCATGCACATCCTGAATCGCAGCAGGAATGACTGGGGATTTCCAATAGGGTACCCAGACACATTGCATGTGTGGCACCTCTGTAGATGTCATTCCATGTGTCCAAAACAGCAGAGGTGCCAGCGTGCTTCATTGCGCCTGCAGGCAGCGAAGGATGCATGGGATGTATTCCGGCCAGGGGGTCAGCTGCACCCCCAGTACTTCCTGGAGCACAAGTGGAACTTCATTTTCGAGGGCATCCTGCTGGTGGTCATCGCCTACATGTTTCTGCAGCGCTCGGGACCCAAGAAGAAGCAGGACAGACCCCTCTCTGAGAAGGTAGGCCTCATCCTTGTTACATGGTCTTGGGCACAGCATGATGCTCAGGCATGTGGGCCTGCACCTGCCAATCTGTCTCTTCTATCCTGTGGGCTCTGCCAAAATGTGCAGAGGTGCAATTGCAACCTCAGATATCAGTCATGTGGGATAGGATGCACTGCACCTGACTCTCATGTGTCAGCATCTTGTCAGCATCGATGCTCTGAAAAGGGCTCTGAAGTGATAATGCTGGACATGTGCAGGAAATTGATGAGCTGTGTGATGACTGGCAGCCAGAGCCCTTGTACAGTCATTTGACAGAGGCTCAGAAGGCTTACGAGCCTCCAGTGATATCCAGGTGTGCTGCTCATCAATGCTCGGCTGTTCCGTCTCTACTGCCACTGTGCTAAAACAGTAATGGCAGGGTTGAGCAAAAGAGAAGATACCTTGCTGAAGATAGTTCGTTCCATGGGCCTCTCATCACCTGTGGCATCTGTGTGCTGCTGCTTTCATTTGTGCGTGCGGAGAGCACTGAAAGATGCATTTCTGCGCAGTGCTCCGGGAATTATGCTGACAGTGAACGGCAAGAAGGCGCTGAACATGGTGTCCAGCAACTTTCTAGGCGTGGCTGGGGATCCCAAGATACAGGTAGAAGTCCAGAGCTCCAATAACCCAACAGAGACCTACCATTTGGCTTGGCGCACTAATCATCTACTCTGCAATGCACATGATAAGGGACAGACCTCACGTGCTCCCTGTGCTTCTGTGTCTTGCTAGGCCTGCGCCTCTGCATAGGCTCCGCATAGGTAGGACAGTATCTGGGTGGCTGTTTTAGCCTGCCCCGGCCAGCATGTTTGGACAGCATCCATTTCCACATCCTGTGGCCAAAGAAGACGACTCAGGCAGCAGATGATAGTCACGGCCCACCATCCAGACAGCTTGTCCATGCTGGCTTGCCCAAGTCACAGCCAGCACAGCGCCTCTGACTAGCATGTGCTAAACCATGCAGGCAGCTTGCGAGAAGACTGTGAAGAAGTATGGGATTGGCTCCTGTGGACCCAGGGGCTTCTATGGCACCATTGATGTGCACCTCACCCTGGAGGTACCATCCAGCCCTGCTTCCTGAGCTGAGAGACAGCAATGCCACTCTCTTGGGGGCTGAAGTCATGATATCTGTTATCTTTGCACACTTATACATGGAGGCGTCTGCAGTGTTGGCTGGCTCCTCATGTGAGGAGGATCAATGACACTGGCAGAATTTTGCGCCCTTGAAGGCCGGCCTGCATCTCATATGCATTGCATTATGCTGCTCATTGATCGGGTGTGAATGGCGCAATAATTGCGCAGGAGCGCTTGGCAAAGTTCATGGGCACAGAGGAGTCCATCATCTACTCCTATGACCTGGCCACCATCCCCAGCGTCATCCCTGCCTTTGCCAACGCCAAGGATGTCATTGTGTGCGATGAGGTGAGCTTCTGTGCGCTCACATGCTCCCAATGACTAAGAGCCCGAGGGGAAGATCACACCCCTTGGGAGAGGCAAGTGAAAGCATCAGAAAACGAAGATGCTGCGGATGGGGATTCTCAGAGGGCTTGAGCCATCCAACACGCGATGACTGCCTGTCACTAAATTGCATACGTCACATGAATGGTCTTGCCCATGGTGCTAATGGCTGATTGGGGTGCCGATAGGGTGTGAGCCACCCGATACAGAGTTAGTGCTGATGGGTGATGGGGGTGCCTTCAGGGTGTGAGCTACCCGATACAGAATGGCTGCACCCTGTCAAGGGCCAGCGTGAAGCGCTTCCGGCACAATGACGTGGCAGACCTGGAGCGCACCCTGCAGTCGATAGACCGGGAGCACAGGCGCCTCAAGTGAGCGCCTCGTCTGCCGATGTGTTGCGTCCGTGCACATTTTCAACATTATTGCTGCGCATGACATGCACTGTTTACCTGATACAGTGGTGCAGCATCTTGATGACTGCTCACTCTGCTGTTCCTGCTTTGGGAGAGTGCATGCTAGCCTTTACTACAGTGTGACTCAAATTTGCATGTTCTTTCACCTCAAGATAGCTTGCTGTGCATTGTGCTCATCTGGCATGGCACCAGCACAGCCCACACCTACAAGTTATTTAGGCATGTCTGGGGAATTGAAACCTGGTGGCGCCATGCAGGAAGCCCTTGAACAGGCGCTTCATTGTGGTGGAGGGGATCTATGCGCACTCTGGGCATCTGGCGCCGCTGGACGAGATCTACAAGCTCAAGGAAAGATACAAGTAAGCTACTGAAGAGTCCACCCCTGAGGAGGTTGCACGACAGGTTGCGCATGTCTGTGGGGCACCTGCTGTGTACCTGTGCAGATCAGCCTTTTTAGAGTGGAGCCAGTCCTGATATGTCAGCCACTCAGCTCTACATGGGAGGTCTCACAGTCTTCATGCGAGCATCTTGTTCGTTTTATAGCGACTAAGGCTATGTATGATCACGCAGATACCGGCTTGTGGTGGATGAGTCATTGGCGCTAGGCGTGCTGGGGCAGCATGGGCGAGGGGCGTGCGAACACTGGGGCCTGCAGCCGGGCGACGCAGAGATAGTGTCTGCATCCATGGGTACGCTCCATACACTATTATCGAGATGTCATAAGACGCTGTAACATGTTGTTGGGCACAGATTTATGAAGCGCTGGCGGATGTTGTTTTCCAGACTGAATTAGCAGTAATTGCGGGCTCTGTTCCACAACTGCGCCTGTCAATGAACAGTGCTGGAACCTGCTGACTGTGATTGGGACGCAGGCATCACGTGAGGTGGTGCAGAGATAGCTTCAGCACATGGTGTGCCTTCTGCTGCAGGGAATGCGCTGGCATCTGTGGGAGGCTTCTGCGCGGGGGTCAGGGAGATTGTGGACCACCAGCGGCTGTCAGGGCTGGGCTACTGCTTCTCGGCTTCCCTGCCGCCTTTTCTGGCAACGGCTGCTGTGGGCGCCCTGGATGTGCTGGAGAGCCGGGCAGGCACCCTGCTCCCAGCGCTGGAACAGAACTCCAGGCTGCTGCGCAGCAGGCTGGCTGAGGTCTCAGGTAGCCCCTTGCCCCATCTGGCAAGACCACACGAAAGGCACACTGGCTGCTGACTGCATGTGTTCTTAGCTTCTGCAAGTCCCTGCCTGTCAGCTGCGCCTCATCATCTTTCAATGGACCTACATTACCTGATTGGAAACTTTGTGTGTCCGTCCCACAAAATGTGTCTCCTGTTGTGCAGGGATCCACGTAGAGGGAGGGGACAGGGAAGCAGTATCCCCAGTGGTGCATGTGCGCCTGGCAGAGCAGCCGCAGGATGCCTCTGAGGCGGAGGATGTGCTGCAGCAGATCGTAGATACGGCGCTGCGAAAGAGCGGGGTGCTCATGGCTGTAAATAGGCTGTCCAAGCTGGACGCTGTAAAGACGGCTCCCAGCATCAGGTGAATTTACTTAAATGCAACCAGCTATTCTATCATGTCTTTTGGAAGCTCGAGATGAGGCAGAGTTGTGGAGATTGTGCGAATGTAGGGGTCTGAGAGACGCCATTGCCTTGCAGGCTTGTGGTGACAGCAGCGCACACAGAGAAGCACCTAGCAAAGGCAGTTGCTGCGCTCGACTCGGCAGTCCGGAGCCTGAAAAGGAGCCCCTTGGGCAGTGCCAGTCCATAGTGTCCTTTAGCGGAGTGCGTGAGCATGACAATGCCTCAGCGCTATGCTGATGACATGTTGCAATTTGTCATGCTGCTTTTGATAGGCACAAGGTGACACTCATGACTGATGAACGTATTAACACTGAGTTCTCGCCGCGGCAGCTGAGATGCCACAACTGTGAATAATGTTGTGATCACAACTGCTCTTAGAGCTGTTGCAGCTTTGGGTACTCGAGAAATGAGAGACGTGCACCATGCGTGACGCGCAAAGCCCACTTGAGAGAGAGAGAAACATTACATCTCTTCCAGCCACCTAGGGCTGATCAGATGCCTGGCCCCCATCAGGGCCAGGGTTTCCCATACACATCCCAATGTTTGATTGGCATTTCCATACGAGTAATATACCAGCTATATGTGGGATTCAAGCACCAAGCAAGCTATACTCATACTGTGCACATCTCTTGAGTCTATCGTTGCTGGCGTGAAGTCATCACTCAATATCCACCCCGAGCACATCCACAAAGTCTGATATCCCCCCGTACAAGATCCAATGCAAGAGACACGACATGCAAACCACCGAAGAAGTCCAACGGCATCACAGGATAGCAGTGCAGGCTCACTTGATTTCTTCCAGGTCACCATTTCCATTTCATGGGGTGAGTCAGCCGCCAACGCAGCAGCCGGGGAACCCTAGAACGCCAACCCTCGTCCCAATATATGCAGATCTGCCCGCCGTTCAGGCACTGTGGTGTGGCCACAAGCCTCCAGCATGGCACCATAATGATCGCAGCACTTCCAGCGGCCCGTTCCGCATGAAGGGGACCTGTGAGAGGGCGATGCAGAGCATTTGCAGGTTTGCATATTCATCGCACAAAGGTCGCAGCACAGAGCGTGATGATGCCTGCTGCCTTTGTTCTCCTTGATTGAGCTCCGATGATGGACGCGTGATCATTCTGGGGCCGCAGCTCCGTTTTGGCGAGGTTTAGTCCGGCTCAGGGCCGGGCTGCTGAAAGCTTTGCAGCTTGAGCCGGGCGCCTCCGACAGACGGCTTACGTGATGCAGCAGTCACATAAAGCGTATAGTGTATGGTGATAACGCTTCCCTTCGAGTTCTGCATGAACTGCCTCACGGAAGCGGGCAGAGGGGCCTTTCAGTAGGTTAGATGACGCAGATCCGTGTACACGCCCGCAGAGAGTCTGCGCGTTCTGACATGCATGCAGATTACACCTGTGATGTCCAACCTTCTTCTTTGCATGTGAAGCCACCGACAGACAGCCGTTCCCCGTCAGCTTCGATTAGTCACTTGAGGCTTGCTCAGGGCACTACAGTAGCACAGAGACATCTTGTGATTTTCCTATGCAGAGGGGCGTCCTGCTGTGCAGGTGCTGAGCACTTCTGCAGCAACAATCTGACTGCCAGCCAGGAAGCTTGTGGATGTAGCAGAGCAGACTCAACAGCTGGGTCAGCAAGCCGGCATGGAGGGAGAGGGGTACAGCACGATTGCCCTCCCCTCAGACTGTGATGGCCTGAGCAGTCTGCAAATGGGCAGTTTTGGGCTAGCAGTAGCTCTGTTAATCTCACCTGATTCGTCTCTGTGTTGCCCAAGGAGACGTGTGTGCAGCTTGGGTCTCACGACCGTGTCACCAATGCTGGTGTTCTGCAAACTCAGGGGGAATGGAAGCCTACCTTATGGGTCAGGCCCTCCCAAGGGCATTGCACTGAGGCGGGAGTCCTCCCGGCGCTACGAACCTGTCAGCGCCAGGTCAAACCCTGCTGACGACGATGATGATGATGAGGGCGACCTTGGGGCTACAGATTCCGGAGACCCTGAAGGCCGGCACAACCTCAGGTTGGACCTTGCTTAGCCATCTAGAGCACAGAACAGTTGCTGTGGAGACAATCTTTTGTCAGGCCTTGTCTGTCTGGCTCAGGCACTCACTTTGCACATGGACGGTCCAGCATTGGAGTGTGGATATAAGTCCACAGCAAGAATGCCTGGTAAGTGTTAGCCCAGGGCAGTCTTCTTAGGAAACACTGAGGGTCTTCTACAGAAGGGAGGATTTGAGGGGCAGAGGCCACTCCTGCAGGCCCCGGAGGCGCTCGAGGTACTCTGCAGCTGCTGAGGAGGGAGAGGGATACTCAGATGCTGAGGACTATGAGGATGACCTGGGCTCGGGCAGCATAGGCAGGGATGAGGGTGGCCGGAAGAAGGTTGGCCGGCCCATAGCCTACAAGGGGGACCCCAACTCCCCACACCTCACAGAGGACGAGCGCAGGCGAATCAAGCGGTAGGCTGCAGGGCCCTCCTGCGCTGGTGCTGTTGCTGCTGCAGCATTGATAGTCTAGGGAGCAGATTTTTCAACTCTGTGTGCCTGCTGATGCAAGGCAATTAGACCTTGCTGTGCTTCAGATGCTGGTCAAGCCCCTGAAAGCTAAGCCGCTTACATGGCAGGTGACGGCATGTGCACTGAAGAGAAGTCTTGGCCTTGCTGCAGGCGGATAGCGAATCGGGAATCAGCAAGGCGCGTGCGCCAAAAGCGGCAAGACGTGATGGAAGATCTGCAAGTCAAGGTGAGCGAGAGCTTTCAGTCATTGGTATGGTTGCACACCTATTGCTTGGTATGACTGTCCATGTCGGTGCATACTTGTATGAAAGCTGACGGCAGAGAATGACTTCCTGACGACTGGTGTTGCTGTGTGCAGATCAATGCCCTTCAAGCTCAGAATCAGCGCCTTATGGCACATGTGGGCGAGGTGGAGGCTCACAAGGGGATGCTGACAGGGCAGGTGACCACCCTGCGCAGCAAGTGGACCAACGCCTCGAACGACAACATGCGCCTGCAGGCTGAATTAGGCACTCTACGGAAGACTCTCCAGGTCTGCTGGCCTCCTCTCGCCTGCCAAATATACGTGAAAAGCCCATATTGACTGTTACTGCAGATTGCAGCAGACATGGTCCTGTCAAGATGCAGGCCGCCCAAAACGCGGCCTCAGGAGTGTGGTGCTGTCTGCAGATGCAGCAGGCCAATCTGGAGATGCTCCAGAGGGGTCACGCTGGGGCACCTGGTACCTCAATGCCTCAGCAGCAGCTCCAACAGCAGCAGCAGCAGCATCAGCAGCAGCAGCAGCAGCAACAGCCAGGGAGCTCCAGTCCAGCAGACATGTTCAACAATCTGGCAACCATGTATGGGCTGCCCTCTGCCCAGCCCAATGCTGTAGCAGCTGGCAGCATCTCACATCCTGCAGAGGCTGGTGCCGCCAGATTATCAGGTGTGCCTGACATGCACTCATACTTGAGTTCAAGGCCGTCAATTTGGAATATATGTATTGCATGTTGTCACAGATGAGGCAATAGGTGCTCTTGACAGGCCAGTATACATACTTATTTACCCGGCGCAGAAGCATTCTGAGCTTTGCTAAGCGCAAACTGCTATGGTGGGTTCCCCTCTGCGACGCTACAGCGGTGGTTGAGACCTGCCTGAAGGTTGTTGATAGCTGCAGGACCTCCTCTGCCATCCTCCCATCCAGCAAGCGGCAGCCAGCTGTCAGCATTCAGCAATGGCGGCGGATCAGCGTTCAGTCCAATTGCGCCAATGCAGGGCGGCGGCATTCCAGCAGCAAATGCGCATAGCATGGGTCGTCAGCCTTCCGATACATGGAACGTATGCCTCTGGTCAATCTCCTATGACATGTTGAGCGGCATTAGATGTCAATCCCTGAAGGGCTGCTCAAACAGCAGCCCTTCGGCCCAGACACTAAGCATGTTGATTATTAACTAATGCGAGCAGCGTGCAGGAGTATGCTGTACAAAATCCCCAGGATGCGCACAACAGGGTTATAAATTGCAGCTGTGCCAGTCCGGATTTTAGTGCAGATGCAAAAGGGGCTGAGGGATTACCCCATCCCACACATCCAGGATCATGCACAGGACACTGACAACCTGCCTGCATGCGCAGTTCATCAATGCGGCTGTGCGCATGGGCAGCGGAAGTCTTGGCATTGGCGGGCTGGGCACTTTTGGCAGCGAGCAGCTGCCTGAGAGCCTGGGCCTGGGCCCTACCAGCTCAGCGCTGAACATAGCTGCCCTGAACCCAGCTGGCAGTGGGCGGCTCCCAGACCTGTCACCGCTCAATGCTGCAGGAAGTGGGAGGTGAGAGCTCGCTCCCAGCCTGATATGTGCTCGTTCGCACTGTGCATGACACAGCAGATTGCCTAAGCATGTGTTATAGGGCGAAGCAAGGGTGATCTCCCTCATCATTGGACAGCATAATTAGGTACAGCTCTGAGCGGTTGAGCAAGGACCCCTGCATGCAGGCTTCCAGACCTTTATGGAGCTTCGCGTGGCGTAGAGGTTTCCCCTGCACTCAGCAGCGGCTTGAGTCGACCCCTAGGCTCGCCAGCAGAGCTCCCCCCGCTGAGCAGGCGGGGCAGTGCCCAAGCGGGCAACGTGGGCAGCCCGCTGGGCCGTACGTCAGAGCATCAGCAGGAGCGCAGCTCCCCTGTAGTAAAACCAGAGGCTACTGGTGGCCATGCTGAGGTATGCAATCCTTATCTCATGCCTCAGGATGGCATCCCTCATGCCAAAGGCATGATGCAAACCATGCGGCAGGTGTCGCAAGAGCACTCAGCATGCTTGCATATAGCGATGATTGAGATATTCGCATCTGAGGTTGCTTATGCGGCATTTGCAGGACTTCATGTTTCCTGAAATGCCTGTGCACCTTCTAAAGACTGGGTACTTTGTCACTCAACCTGAGCAAATGCGATCTGCAGGAGGTACCTCAGAATGGGCATCGTACACCAGTGCCAGCAAGGCAAGCTGCAGAGGAGGACACAGATGACATCCATCCTGCCTCGGCTCTGCTATTCCTCAAGTCCAGTGAGCCCCAAGGCAGGCACCCTCGCACACAAGCTGCCTCCCGGTAGCATGTCACCCCTACCTTGGCACATCCAATGGTCACAGCATAGCTGCTTGCAGAGGCTTGACCCAGTGACATACCTGGTAGCAATGTCAAGACAGTTCTCAGCAGCACTCGTGCAGCTGTAGCAGCAGCTATACACAGCAAAAGTGTCAAGAGGAGTACAGTATCATTGCCTTTTGGGGCAATGTGCTGCAGAGGCACTGTCCCTGCAGTTTCTTTCTGTGGGGAAGTGTGAGGGCTCACGGCCTCCAGCTCAATGCAAGCTGTCTTTCTAGCAGCTGCTCGCAACGTCCAATACCTGTCATGGAGCGCAGCAGCAGATGCTGCGGTTTGAGGCGTGTACAAGCAGCATGAGTACCAATTTGCTGGTGGCGGACAAATAAATCAGTGTGCTGACCTTCCAAGTTGTGGGCAGCCTGCCTGATCCTCCTGGCCTGACTGCGCGAGCTCGCATCGTGCCTAATTCACACTCTCAGGCTCCTTCCAGCTTGCCAGCAGTGTCAGGACCCTTTGAAACAGCGCAGAGTGCTTTGTGGCACTGAAGCATCCTCCGGATTGTACACCACAGCTTGCCCTTCAAGACCTCTCGCACAGCAGGGGCTTTGGCGGCATGGCTTGTAGAACACCTCATGCAGTGTAAAGACTGACCTGGCAGATTGAACAAGGACTATGTCCAAAGGCCAGTCAACTTGAAGGAACCAAGCTCTGCTCTCTGCGAGCATCAGAAAGTAATAAACAA
Organism: Coccomyxa sp. LA000219; assembly: GCA_000812005.1. Lineage (NCBI taxonomy): Eukaryota > Viridiplantae > Chlorophyta > Trebouxiophyceae > Coccomyxaceae > Coccomyxa > Coccomyxa sp. LA000219. The sequence continues at coordinate 1,544,038 of KN714657.1, forward strand.
GGGCAAATTTGTGTCTGGTTGAAAGTAGGTAGACGTAGACATGTGATGCTGAGCTGTCAGGTTGCTCATTGTACACTGTGGCAGAGATAGTGCTATTGTTTCATGCTCTCAGCTGAGGGGCCAAGTGAACTTTGCAAGCGTTGCTGGGCAGTGGCCAAAGGCATGCTTTATGCAGCATATCTGCCAGGGCTTGGCAACACATATGACCCCAACCACAAGCGGCTGCATAGCTGTGAACTCCAGCCTCACTTTGGGGACTCAGCACTGCCTGTGCAGCATGTGCCTAGCTCGGCACCTGAGCGGCTTTGTGTACATCTGATGTAGTCCTGGCTGGGGCCCTTGCATCATGCTAGGGCTCTAGCCTGGGGCGCCCAAATGTTGAAAGATGCATTTGGTTAAACTGTTAGTGCAGCATGATGGATGAGGGCAATTGTGAAAGTAGAGATGGACAATGGTGGCCTTATGCTGATACCTATGACTTCACACACACATATAATGGATGTTGCGCACTTGTGATCCCTTCGGGCGGGTCATTGTTTTGCATCTCTGCTCTGTGTACTTTGGTCCTACCACCTCTGAATACACATGCATCTGTACACGTTTTGATGATCCCACTCTATTGCCTGTGTGCTGCTACCTCTTCTGCGTAAATTCTCCTTGAATGGTACATCCATTCAAATCGCATCAGAAGGTAATACCAGCTTCAGGGAGGTATGTAGCCCTGATTCTTACTTTCTCCTTGCTATGGCGAAGCGCTGAGCACGACCGGGTATACCGCACTATCTACGGAAGCAACTTAGGATCCAGATCAACTGCCTCTGTGAGAATGGTGAGCATCCTCTATCTCAGATGCGCTGACACAACACGTCGGTATAAGCAACCCGCTCCCTACAGGATTGCCCCAAGGCGTGCTGAAACGCAGCGCCAGCTCTAGCTCTACCTTTTGCCAGCTTGGCGATGAGTAAGGGCCGATTCAAATTGCTGTTCCCAGAGGCGCCCAGATCGCGAGGGCTTCGCTCCAGGGACTCTAGGCAGGTGTTGCAACTGCACACAGGCCCTCCTGAGTATTGCGATCAGAACACCCTCCCATGCGCAGGGTCAGGGTACGCCTCTCTGCCATTGCTCTGTCCGTACCTGGAGCGCGGTAGAGACGGTTCCCACGCACTGAGCGAAGCAGCAATGGACGCACAGTCGTCTACTCAAGGACGCACAGTAGCTCTAATCACTGGGGTCACCGGACAGGATGGATCGTACTTGTCCGAGCTGTTGCTGGCGAAGGGCTATGTGGTGTGCGATCGACCATGTTGCTATGATGTGACACACAGATCCTGAACGCATGCACTTGATCGCAGTGCCGGGAAGAGTACATAATTCTACCCGCTTTGCTGCTGGCCATTGTGAGCTCATGCAGAATGTTCATGTCTACACACTACCATGCAGGTGCATGGACTCAAGAGACGATCGAGTTCCTACAATCACCCACGTTTAGAACACATCACGGAAAAAGGTGAGCTCTACAGAAGTATTCCGCACCACGCCTGCTGCGCCACAGCTCGTCTTGAGTGACGCCCCAAGTGCCTGCACAGCACTTTGCACATGATGGCTCCAGGTATAATGTGCACGGTGCTTTAACTCGTATGTTTGGGCGTGATGGTACCCTGGTGAGCATCTGAGGACGTTGTAATGCCTGTGCAGACTACCCAAACTCCGAGCGCTTTCATTTACACTATGCTGGTATGTTCTGATGTCCGTGCTATGGTGTTTCAGCATGACACCGCTGCAGCTATTGAAAAACTTTTCCGTGGACACAGCATGTATCCTGGTGCAATCATCCCTGATCAGAGCTGTGGCATCCTTGACATGGTCAATGCTGTCCATGCAAGCAACTTAGCACAAACAGACTGGTCAGCCTGTGTGACAGAAGCCTCACAAGGATGCAATGTGGCCGCACAGCATTTATAGCTGAACGGGGTTTGCCTGCGCTGCGCAGACTTGCTTGACTTTGGCAGCCTCTGCAACGTCCTCAGGTGTGCATGCTTTAACTCACATGTGTCGCTCTCTCGTGCTGATAGACATCCCATACGCACATGGCGTGCGCTGCATGTGCTTGCAGACAGCACATGGCTCACAGGCTGCCATGCTGCAGGCTAGTGAAGCCAGATGAGGTGTACAACCTGGGGGCGCAAAGCCATGTCCAGGTGTCCTTTGAGCTGCCGCAGTACACTGCAGAGGCCAGCGGAGTGGTGAGTCAACTACTTCAGATGCCTGATTGTACAGACGGAGAACCATCTATTGCCATGCATGGCAGGGACCTTTCCTTGAGCTGTGCACAGCCCATTACTTTGTCTTGCGTGATGGCCATGTGTTCCAGGAGCCCTGTAATAAAGATACACAGGCAATTGCAATGGCTGTCATTGGACATCCATGCCAGGGCCCTCGAAAGATCGAGCAGCAGAGCCAGGTCTGGCTGACGTATGCAGGCCGTCATGCACATGCTGGAGGCCATAAGGGCTACAGGCCTAGAGAAGACAGCCAAATTCTACCAAGCATCCACCTCAGAGCTGTATGGGAAGGTGCATGCAGTCCCCCAGAATGAGGAGACCCCCTTTCACCCCAGATCCCCCTACGGAGTTGCCAAGCTCTACGGGTTCTGGGCCGTTAAGAACTACAGGTGTGCCCTTGCCCTTCTCTGCAGCTAGTATCTGCGTGCTCAGTGTGCTGGAGAGGCAGAGCGCGCTTACAGGCAGCATGCTAGGGCAGTCCCAAGCTGCCTGTGAGGGGTGTCTATGCCTGAGGGAGGGAGGAGGCACGACACGTCACTGCTCAACCGCCGATATGTGGTGTCAGCTAGTACACATGCCGGATCTCTACTTGTCCACTTGGTGCGGGCGCAGACAATGCCCTCAGGTAGAGGCATCAGGTCGGCTCATGATGCGCTGCAATGATGCACATGTGTCATGAACGATGAGGTTGCTGTCACAGGGAGGCCTACGGCATGTTCTGCTGTAATGGGATCCTGTTCAACCATGAGTCCCCACGGCGGGGAGAGATCTTTGTGACGCGCAAGATCACCATGGCTGTTGCCAACATCAAGCTGGGCAAGCAGGTACGCCTCAGGACTGGACCGCAGAAGCCTTGCCAATTTGGGAGCCCACAGTAGATGTCCCAATCTGTAAAGCGGGTACCTGGCGCGTGAGCTTTTGTGCTCCACATGTGGAGTGCTTGGGTGCCTACCACCTGTGTTGCCGGCATGAGCCCAGCACGTCCATGTCATAGCACCACGCTCTCATGGCAGCGACCCGCAAAAACGACTGAGCTTTGCTGCTTGGCACGCAGGAGTGCCTGCTGTTGGGGAACCTGGACGCGAAGCGCGACTGGGGGCATGCCCGGGACTATGTGTACTGCATGTGGCTCATGCTGCAGCAGGAGGAGCCCGACGACTTTGTCATCGGCACTGGAGAGACGACTACCGTCCGGTGAGCTATCTCTGCTTCAGGCATTCCAGACTGTACGCATCCTGCCCAGCGCGCAGTGCGGGATCTGGTATCTGGGCCTGCAGGGTCCAGGAGAACTCACATGCCCCTTGGCAAGGATGCAGAGTGCATGCATTGATTCTGGGAAATTTGCATGCAGGAAATTTGCTGAGCTGGCCTTTGCCCGTGCCGGCATTCCCATCCGGTGGGAGGGCCCCGTAGGGGTGACTGAGACAGGAGTCATCTCTGAGGGTGACAGAGAGGGTCAGGTGGTCGTGCGGATCAGCCCCAAATATTTCCGGCCTGCCGAGGTGAGCACCTGCATCAGCAGTCCCACAGATACGTCCTTGCGCCCTGTAGCGGGATACCCGAAGGCACATGCAGCCATCTGCAGGAGCGTGGCTCCCCTGTTGATCAGGTGCAACCCTGGGCCGTCACACACGCCGCAGGTATCAATCTGGGTGTTGAGCAGCTTTGGCTTGTCACCATGGCCTGCCGGCGGTCTGTGAGGCCAAGGCATGAGATTGAGTGGTGTGGGGCTATTGCAGGTGGATATTCTCCTTGGGGACCCCACCAAGGCCAAGACAAGGCTAGGCTGGCAACCTCAGAAGACCTCGCTGCAGCAGCTGGTCAATGAGATGGTAGATGCTGACCTGGACATGGCAGGCAACCCCAGGGCATACCTCAAGTACTGACGTGGCGCCCCTGGCCATGCGGCTGAGGGGTGGACCTCGAGGGTGGGCGATGAGCTGCAGCGCCGATCCATCACGTCGCATTCTTGATCTGGGGCTGCCAGGCAGGCGCTAGTCATTGCGAGTCGGTCACGCACTAGTCTGGTGCCGTTCCATGAACTAGACGTCCCGTGTCTCACAGGAATCTTCAGAAACTGCCACTTATGGATGATTAGCACATCCAGGGTCCAATCCCCACTGCGCCATGGTAGAAGACGCAGCTCGAAGTACGGGCGAAGGAATTTTCAATAGAAGGACAAACCGTTGGGGCCGGGGCCGCATGTTGCTTTTGACAAGGCTCATGTGGTCATTTAGAGTCTCCAAGCAATTCAGGAGGCTGTAGGTCACCCCTTCTGCGAGTCGAAAGGAACACCAGTTGTGCGTCTGAGCGTGCTCTCTTGGGTACTGCGCATCTCTTAGGCAAAGCTCTGCCTTGGTGGACAGCTTTGCCTAAGAGGTGCCGGGTGGAAGCATACAGCTTACAACCTGTGCCATCACATAGTCAACACAAGGGAATATGAACTTGAGCGCCCACTATAAAGAACACAAAGTTGATCTGTCCTGAGCAGACCCAAAAGGCTGAAAGCCGGACCATTGTTGCTGGAACCCATTGTATCACTGGTCCCAACAACAAGGCTGCTTGAGCCTTGTGGAGTTCTAGATATTGATTACTGCTCCAAGCTGAGGTGCTACCTAGGCAGCCAGTACAGTTGTGGATGCTGAGTTGAGGTGTTTAACCCCGGTTTGGGGTCCCAGCAAGGCATTGGCTCCAGTCAGCTGGTCTCTTACCGCGCCTGACGCGTTCTTGTGGACACATTGTACAAGTACTGGTGTCATGTCTCACAATGTGGCTGCTGTGCACGCATACATATGCTCGTGTGTGTGAGTGACTTATGTGAAAGTCCCATTTGGCCAGGACTCATGTGAGGTGCATGGTCTCCTCTGTAGCCTGACGTTGACGTTGGTTTGAGTGACAAGAGTGTGTGAAGCCAATGTGCAACAGTCTGGCTCTCAGTGAACCTAGAGACAGAAATGCAAGCAGCTGCAGCAGCACTCTTTCATCTCCACTTTCGGGGGTGCATGTGCTCGCATGAGACCCAAAAACTTGCATCTCGTCACTTAGTTCACACGAGACGTCGACCCTTCACACAGGACTGCAGGCTTTGCGACAGACATGGCAGCCAACACTGCTGCAACGGCCCTCGGCCTACACTGCATGCAGCATGAAGCATATGACTCTGGCTAGACTGACTGCAGCATACGGAAAGGTTGTTGCTTAGCTTAGGACGTCTGCTCCTCAAGGCACTGCAGCGCCAGAGCCTTCTCTTCTACCAGCTCATCTCCTGTAGCCTTGAGCTTGCCTTCGGTGTACTCGTCTATCTGCAAGCCCTGCACAATGCTCCACTTTCCGCCCTTGCACTCCACCGGAAACGAGAACACAATGTCCTGCGCACAGAGCTCACTGCCTCAGCACTCACACCTTGTCATCATACATGCATGTGCACAAGAACCTCATGCCCGAACAAGTATTCTGTCTGACCCCGCACTCGGACCCCTCCATGCAGATGCTATTCCATCTGATGCACAACTCAGCATTTGATGGTGATCGCAGCAGCCGCAGTGTCCTTAAAGCACTCACACACATGCATGCAGGGAACGGAAGCAGGCTGCTTTGTGAGCACTGTAGAGCCGTCAGGGAATCTAATATGAAAGTCATTGGCAGCAGCCTGCAAGGGTATGCGAAGCGCCTGCAAGCATGCATGCGAATGGCTGAAAAGGGCACCTTGGGGGCATTGTAGGAGCCATCAGAGAAGACACCCATAGAGACAAAAGTGCCGGAGGGGGTGCCGTGGATCCAGTCGCGCATGTGGTCACAGGCGCTGCTCGCCGCCGACAGAGCGCTGCTCATCCCGCGCATCTGCACCAAAAATCAATTAATCGCTCTGAAAGAAGGTGGTAATACCTATTGCCGCATCAGCAGATGTACAGGCTCCCTGCAACCTACATGGGCTCCGGGTAGCAAAGGCCGGACATGACGTGTTTGCATACAACCTCGGATCCCGCATGCATCATGCCTGCTGAATATGCTTATGTCCTGGCTCTCTTCAGGGTTTAAACAGCTATCTCCTCCAGGTGCCTTCCTGTCCTCCACAGACTTTCCAAGAGCCACAGGAGTACTCATCATGCTCTGTGCATGGGAGGGCAAAAGGGATCGGCTGTAGCGCACCTTGATGATGGCTGCCCCCCTCTGCTGGACAGTGGTGATGAAGTCCCCCTTCAGCCACTCCTCGTCCTTGACGGCCTCCTTGATGGGGGTCCCCCCGACGCTGCCGTGCGCCACATCAGGAAACTGCGAGGAGGAGTGGTTCCCCCAGATGATCACATTCTTCACCTCCGTCACATGCGCGCCCACCTTCTCGGCCACCTGCACCACGTCGAGAAGCTAAAGGCCTGCCATGAGCTGATTGCGCCTCACGGCCTGGCAGAACACCCGCTCGGGTCTGGCTTCAGGCCCTGGAAGCTGCCCACAAAACGTAAGAGAGGCAGAGGACAGCCGGCATGCATGGGGCCTGCCAGGTTCTGACACATGCGTCTGGATCCGCGTCACATTTTTATCCCTTTGCAAAGCCGAGGTGAGAGAGGTGAAGGAAGGATAGAATCTCCCCGCAGGTTTCAGCGTGGCCAGGGGGCGCACCTGGCCCAGAGCCCTGTTGTGGTCCAGGCGGGTGAGGCAGGTGATGTCCTCTGCGGGGATGGAGGGAGCATTCTCCTTCAGGATTAGCGCGTTTGTGTTGGCTGGGTTGGCCACCACCAGCACCTGCTCAGCGGCACAGCAGCATGTTGGATACACATGTACAAAAGTGGCTGCAGCCTTGATGAGAGTGACTGCTCTGACGCATGAGCAAGATGCACTATCCTGTCATTTAGGACCAAGGTCTGCGGGGCACCTGTGCTCTCACATGCCATGATGACGCAAGTTTGTCTGCGCATTCTGCAAGCTGTGCTCGCATGGAGTCCTGGGCTCCTCCTCAGTCTGAAGTGACCACATTGCAGCAGGTGCTTATGATGGATGGCCCACCTTCACGCCAGGGGCAGCGTTCTTCTCGAGCGAGGAAGCCTGGCTCTTGTAGATGCTGACGTTCTTGGCCATGACGTCCTTGCGCTCCATGCCGGCCTTGCGCGGAAACCCTCCCACCATCACCGCAACCTCCACGTCCTTCGTTGCCTCATCGACGTCCGTGGTCGTCACGACGCCTGCACAAGGCACTGCATCAGTCAGCACCCAGCCCATGACACTGTCATGCTCCAGCTTGCTTTGGGCGGGTGTCCTCCCACCATTACAGCAACACTCTTGTCCTTCGTTGCCTCCTCTACATCCGCGGGCGTTGCAACAAGTGCGCAAGGCGTTGCATTTTCACCGCCCAGTGCATGACACCTTCATGCTCCAGCCCTTCCCTCACATTTGCACATGCATGTCAGGGGGCTACGGGGACGTCTCTAAGCCTCAAGGCCGTGCGTAGACTGCTGTGCATGGCACACTCTGCAGCTGATGGGCTGCCCTGATGAAGCATGAGCAGGCGTTTGAGCATGCATAGTGCCACTGTGATGTCGAGCATGTAGCTGGCCTGCCAGGAGGGGGAGAGCGGCATCTATGAGCTCCATCTTTACGCCCTCTAGGGACTGGGCAGCCGGGGAAATGTCCAGCAGGTGCAGAATCACGGGCTGATCGGGGCCCAGCATGGCGCCCCTCGCCACCTGAGGCGCAAGGGCATAGCCTATCTGGCCTGCGAATCAGAGGTTCCACCTCACTTTCAATCTGATACTTGGAGGGTACATATCAACTGTCGTGCGGAACGAAGGTCCACAAGAAAGTGGTATGTGGCATGATGTAGGGTGGAGCAACACTTAAAGACTGCTTCACCGCCCGCACTGTGAGGGGAACCGATAGCTTTGTGACGCGTATATGAAGGGTGAAGGCTCGCATTCCGAGCTGGTCTCAGGTTGGGACGTTGGAAGCGCCTCACCTGCCGCGCCTGTGATCAAGACCTTCACGGGCTTCTTCATTGCAACGGATTGCAGAGCCAGATGTCAATCTGATGACTTGAAAAGGCGAGTCTTGTGAGTATTTTGGGTGTGCAGGTTGCTAAAGGAGACTTTGCGCATTGCCATTCCGCAACGGAACCCGTGACGCAGTACTGACCAGCTTCCCCTGACGTCGAAGCTGCCCTTCCATGTGGCTATTGGGCCCTTTCTGCGCCCTGAATATCTAAGTGTGGAGGAATGCAGTCGCCTGTGGGTGATTTGACGATACTCTCGAGAGTATTTTGCGCAGCACGAGGAGGTGTCGTGCTGCCTTTTAACGGGGAAGGCCCGACAGAGGACGGCATACATGGGATTTTGTGTGCATCCCAGCCTCTCGTATCAGTGTGCAAAGAAGTCGAGAAGGCAGCTTAAGGTGCGCATCTGTGCATCAGGGTTGTAGCATAGGATTACACTAGCGCCTATTAGCCATTGGGGGTGAAAGATATGGAGCTACGCCCATATGCAAGGCGAACCTTGGAACAGTCCAGAGCAGGGCTGCAATCATTCAGAAGCTCTCTGACTCTCAGTGAGATCAGTGGCGCCTTCGGAGACATAGGCACCTTCCTGCCATTGCTGGTGGGGTTTCATCCTCTCCCAGAGAACACTCTTGTCACAGACGTTTGGTCTGCCTGACAGACACTGTGAAGGACATGCTATAGCAGCCTCTTGGCTGAGTCGATTGTAGACGCAACAAGCCTGCAGGTGATGAGATGGAATTGTGCAGGTGGCTCTGGTGCGTGTGGTGGGCTTGGATCTGGGGACCACCCTATGCTTCACAGGCCTGTACAACATATTCTCGGGGCTGCTCTTCGGCATTCCCATGCCGGTGCAGCCCATGAAGGCCATCGCTGCAGTCGCCATAGCCGACGAGAGCATCACTCTCACACACGTCCTGGCAGGCGGCATATTCGTGAGCGCTGTGACCTTCCTGCTGGGCGTCACGCGCCTCATCAATCTTTTCAACAGGTGCTGATCCGCACACACTGGACATGACGTCTTTGTAAAAGAGCCTTGTCTCAGCATCAGCCAACAGCGCTTGCTCTGGCGTCTCTCAGAGTTTCTCTGTCCCAGAGATCAGCACATTGTGGCTTCGCTCCAGGATGGCATGGCACTGAAACTTCAAGTACACCGAAACATGCTGACATTCCGAACAGGTTTGGTACATCACAATAGACTTACTTTCCTGCCATTCTACCTAAGCTTTCGGTTGCATGCAGGATTGTACCAGATGCTGTGGTCAGGGGCTTGCAGCTGAGCCTGGGGCTCAGCCTAGCAACCAGCGGGGTTAAAAACGTGTGGTTCAAGGTAGCAGAGGTGTGTGTCTCGTCCTTAATGCAAGGGGCTGCCAAAACCTGCTCTGATATGCAGTTTCCACATGATGCGCTGTCATTGCTCTCTACTTGCTGTTGCCATGAATACGTTTGTGTCCCAATCGTATAGCAACGCATCTGCAAGCTAAGATCCGACATACTCAAGGTCTGATGAGGCATCCTGGTTGTTGGCAGATTATTCATAGGTGTCAAGGGAGGACGTGGCTGGTATGCAGGAGCATGATCTGAAAGGGGTGCATGACGAAGCGCCCGAGAGAGATATTGCGGTGTACCTGGGCCTGGCAGCAACAGCGTTCCTGCTCGTAATGCTGCACCCAAGCAAGGAGGAGGAGACCCCCAACAGCCCAACTGCTGTGCAACCTCTTCATTTGGAAGGAGTCCAGGTGTGTGCCCAAACATGGCAGCGTGCTTAGGGAGCAAGCACTTGCCCAAAGTAATGGCAGTGCAGATGCCTACAAAAGCCCGCCTGAGTGTGCTTGCCTTTCACTGATGGTCATGGCGACTCTGGGAAGGAGCTTGCTGCGCAGCCGTGCTGGAGTGCTGCAAAGGGGCCTGTTGCATGTGCCGATATGTGTATAGCACATGACTTGGGTATGCTGTTGGACTGAGCTGGCAGGAGCCTGCTGCGTAGCCTTGCTGGAGTGCTGCAAAGGGGCCTGTTGCAGGAGATACCACATATGTGCCAGAAGTGTACAGCACATGACATGGGTCTGCTGTTGGGCTGAGCTGGCAGGAGCCTGCTGCGCAGGAGGCCTTTGTCAAGGCGTCTGCCCAGCGGCACAGCCCGCCCTCGAATCTGCCTCACCACATGCAGGAAGGGAGCATGGGAGGTGAGGCACCAGTGCCCTCCAATGCATTTAGCTCTCATGCCACCTTGAGGAACGCCCCTGCAGGCAGCCTTGTTCTGCTCACTACCTGCCGATCACTGGTCATGTGTGTGTCCCGTGTCTCACTGCCATGGAGTGTCATGCCATGGTCTGTCATGATGCACTCCCGTGGGCATGAGCGACAGACACTCATGACGCCATGTACATCCTTCGCAAGACCTGGCAATGCTTCAGTTGCAGCATGCCCACAGGCGGTGTATGCAAGACCTCAGATGAGTCCCTGAGCAACAGAGCTCATTTTTGCAGGATCCCCGCCTCCGGGCCGGCTTCCTACAAATAGGGTGTCCTCCACAAGCTTGAATACCTGGCTTGGGCCCCAGCAGCCCGCTGAGGCAGATCTACCCAAGCGAAGCACTATAACGGTGCGCATACAGCCATGTTGCCGAGTTCAAAGTGCATGTCAGCTCGAACCTTCTTCAGCTCCAGCAAAGGCAGGGTTAGTCTAGGGCCAGAAGACTCTTGTGAGAGCGTCCAGGGAGCAGCTCAATCGCCAGGTCTTGCACAGAGGCTTGAGCAGACTAGTTCGTGGCTGGGGCATCACCCTGTAGATCTAAGGGAGCGTCTTCCTGCCACGTCCTTGTCGACCTCGGCTCCTTTGCCCGTGTTGAAGACGATTCTGTTTCCTAGGTGCAGAAGAGTGGCCTCGAGAGGATCCTTGACAGGAATTGGAAACTGTGGCATCTGCAAGGGATGTGTGTTTCCTGTCATATCCTCTAAGGATCTTCACTGCTGTCCAGGAGGTGGCCAAGAGGATGCCTGGGGCTCTCCTTGTGGTGCTGATGGGCATTATCATTGCAATCATCCAGTACCCGAGCGTGCTGCGCACGCTGCGCTTTGGGCCCAGCATGCCCCAGCTCGTGTGGCCAACCTGGGAGGAGTGGAAGAAAGGTGCAGCCCACAGTTGATCCTTCACGCACTCCATCCCTGTGCTGCTATGACAGGCTCATGAAACACTACCAACCTCATAAGAGCACTTGTGCAGACCTGAGGAGGCAGGGGTGATGTGGTTTGTGAGGTCCGGGGCGCTTGTCAGTGACGCAAGGAGTCTGGTATAGCCCATTCCTGGGTGGGGCAGGGCAGAAAGAGTTGCTATGCTTCCTATGTATCTGACGTTTATGGTGTGCTTGTCACAGGTATTGTTTCAACTGCAATCCCGCAGCTGCCGCTGACCACGCTCAACAGCGTGGTGGCGGTCTGCCAGCTCAGCGCTGACCTGTTCCCAGCCAAGCCGGTGCGGCCGGTGCTGGTCTCGGTCAGTGTGGGCCTCATGAACATGGTGGGCGCCTGGTTTGGCGCCATGCCCTGCTGTCATGGCGCCGGGGGCCTGGCTGCACAGGTATGGCATCATTCAAAGTGCTCCACTCAGTATCACCCTGTACAGGCTTGGTAGCTGTGTCAAGAATTATCCCTTATCGGACAGCCTTGCAGCCTTGAAGGCGAGCCTTGAACAGGCTTCGGGAGATGAGAACAGGCGAAGTCCGATTTGGGGTGCGTATCAGAGCGGGCAGGACGGGAGGTGAAGTGTGGCTGGTAATTTGCAGGTGAAGTTTGGGGCGCGCACAGGCTCTGCGCCGGTGGTGCTGGGATTGGTGAAGCTGGTGCTCGGCCTGCTACTTGGCAGTTCCCTGGCGGAGCTCTTCAGGGCCTTTCCTGAGCCCCTGCTCGGCAGCCTGCTCATCTTCTCAGGTCCATGCCTCACACCAACATCAACGCTCCCACACCCCTCTGCTGCGCATGACACCCGGCTTCAGTCAGGGACAGCACAGGCATTCTGCAGCTGTTGTTACTTTCTACCACTCACATCCGCTTATCTTAGAGCATCCTCAAGGGCTCCATATTTGTGACTGCCCGTCAATGTGGATACCAAGATGCTTGTGGTGCATGGGGCAGGCATTGAGTTGGCGTCCAGCTGTACAAGGGTGACAACAGACAGAGGGAAGGCGCTGATGTTCATCACAGCGGGAGCGGGCAGCGCGCTGGGCAACCAGGCATATGGCGCCCTGGCAGGTGAGCGCCCCAATGGTGCCCTTTGCAGCAGCAACTTCCTGATGTGCTCTGCTTTGGCAGCTGGACCCGGGCTCCTGTATATTGCAAGAGTTTGGTAGCTGGCACAATGTCACGGCAATGGCCTGTGAGGCGTGCTATGACCCCTCAGAAGCAGATTCTGGGTGTCTGCTGCATGTAGGAGTCATAGCAGGCGCCCTGCTGGCGCTTTGGGATTTGGCGGCAGAGCGTTGCTCAGACGCTGGATCCTGGTGTGCGCGAGCCTTTTCAGGCACCCGGACGTCCTCCTCTGCAAACAGCTTCCCAGACGGCAGCGGCCACCAGTACTACCAGGCCGCTCCAGACGAGATGCCTGCAGAGTACTGGGTGCGCATCATCTTGCCTCTTCGCAGTGGTGCCGCTGGCCTGCTTGCATCCAACGCTGCGGCTGTGTATATCGCGGCTCAAGGCTAGACTGCATTCTGGCAACGCACACCATTGCTAGGACTCCTGGGGAAGCTTTCTGCTGGCACTATCAGCAGATAGCGCCATCAGATTAGTCTCCTCAGCCAACCTAGCAATGGTGTGCACCTTGCATGAGCGTGGATGATGAATCTGGGATTGCAGGGCTCTGAGCAGATAATTACCAGGGAAGTGCATGCAAATTATCACTACATGAGGCTGTCTTGTGTGCAGGGTCCCCCACGGCAGGAGTATACGCCGCTGCCCCCTCCAGACCTTTCCGCTCAGCCGTTCTACAGGCAACATGACCAGAGCAGATGAAGCACTTTCCACCCATAAATGCAACACCACAGAAAGTGTCAGCGTGGCGTGCATCATAATTGCTCATATCAGCTTTGTAGCATCTAGACAGATAGGCTTCTCTTTGGCAGAAGATGCCAATTGATTGCATGCAGAGGAGCTTGTGCCTATCCATGAGCCATTTTTGCAACCTGTCTGAGCCTTTTCTCCTTCCAGATCTTTATTAGGGACAGCTTGACGGCTTGTTTGAGAACTCCCATCAGCTTGCAGTTAGGACATGCACCTTTGCATTCCCCTCTGCAAGCCGCGCCGGCTCTTGCCCTTCCAGGGATTCCTTAGCGCAAAAAAAGAGAGACAAATGTTTCCATCTTACGGTGAAGGCGTGCCCTACTTTTCTGTCCTGTTGTGCATTGTGTCAGTTGCTTGCAAGTGCAAGTGCGTGCTTGCAGACATTCATGCTTGTGTTTCGCTCAGCTCTGACGCACTGTATGCACATGCTCAGATAAACAGGTTCGGGAGGCTTGATTGCACCCGTCAGAGCTGGCTCAGGTCCATGCAGGCTGAAGCAACTGCCAGAACATGGTGATGTACTGCGCTGTACACATGCGCTTCTGCCAAATGTCAGTCGACTGCTGCAACAAGAAATATGGTTGGATGCGTTCAATGTAGGATACCACTTTGCCACAGGCAGGAGTGAGCCCAGAGCTACAGTTGAGTTGCAGCTGCGTGTACAACATATGCGTTTGCATCAATTTACATGGAGTATTGAGCGTGACCTCGCATATCGATGCCTGTAAGCTTTGCTGCTGTGTCGTAGGCGGCTAGAATGCTGCCAACATGATGCGTCGACCTTTTCATGCAGGTTAGTGCTTGCGCATGCTGCATTTGTTGATTCTCTCTGCAGTCCTACAACGACCATAAAGCCTTGCTTGCTAGACAGCGCTTGGCTTAAGGTTGCTGCTGGAGCACAGGCCGCTGAACTTTCCGGTAAAACGGCATCTTGTACTATACATGCCATGTCGGGACTGCCTCTCCACAAGGAGCCAGTGCCCGTCGTGTCGGAGTGGAATGAACATAAGTACACTTCGATACTGCTGTCAAGGCCGGCGAATAGGCCATCTGATGCGCGGGGCATCTAATGCTACCCTAGGTTGTCGGCTTCCGGAACAGGTGAATCTGGTCCAACGTTGCCGGCGGTTTGTCAGTCGCTGCTAAAGTGAAGCTACAAGACTGCATCTTATCAGGAAAAGCACATAGGTCAGAACAGACTCTGCGGAAAGTTGTATAGATAGCATGACCTCACCAGCCCAGCATGAAGCGGTGTCTGATACTACCCAGAGGTAAGCACCTGGTCACTTTCAACCAGTCGTAAAGCTTTCCAGCTGCGCACTGATGATGCCAGGCTCCCTTCAGTCCCGCTCTTGCTTGTTTATGCCGCGTCGAGGCAAGAAGCCGACATAGTCGCGCTCATACGCAGGGAGTTTCGTCTCATCTACAGACTGCCCACTGAAGGTTCAGGATTGATTGCAGCTTCAGAGACCCGGCATGGATCCACGACCGCGATGAGCCCTTCCTCCAGAGGCGAGACAGGCTTCCAGAGCCTGCTGAAGAGCCACCAAGGCTGGGCATCCGGGACTTTGTGAGCATGGACCGTTTCATGGTGTGCTATCTTATAGAATGCGACCCTCCTTGCACAAGGCTCGAAGACCCGGGCAGCAACATCGTCGCGGTCCCTCTTACCCTCCTGCACTGATGATGCAGAGCGGCACTTCACCAGCAAAAGGCTTGCCAGGAGCCTTTGCCTCGCCTCACTGGCACTGCAGGTCAGGGGTTGTTGACACAGTGGCCATAGCTGAGAGTTCTCACATGTGTCTGCTGCAGCTTGCGGACCTGAGCCTGCCCATGGCGCTGTGTGAGCCTGTCACAGACATGCAGCGCCGCGGCGACTTTCTGGAATATGTGGAGCTCCTGCATGAGGTGAGCCACAAGCGCCTGGAATCTCAGGAATGGGATTCCATAGAATGTAACCATGCAGGGGAGAACTTGCGTGCAAGTCCCCTGCTGCACTGCCAGTGGGCTGTGTCTGGAGAAAGCATGCACTGCACTGCACAGCAATGTCTGGGCTGGGGTGACATCAGGTGTCACTTTGGTGGCTGATAATTTGTTGGCATTTGCAATGCCGACTCATGGTGTTGAAGGCGCAGGGAAGACAGATGCTCGAGACAAAATGGAAAGTTGCATGCAGGCAGCCCACCTGCCGTGTGGGTCCCTGGAGCGCCTGCTGAAGGTGACAGCCTTCACCGTCAGCATCTACTCGTGTGTGTACCGCACCTACGTACCCTTCAAGTCCCCAGCCGGAGAGACAAGTGAAACTGTGGCCCCAGACCGGTGCATCCGTGCCATTGCCGAGAAGGTCAGTCATCCTCAGGCAAAGCTCCAGCGCCACAGATGCCTTGATTGTTGCCTTCATCTCAGATATTGCTTACATCACCTCTTAGCAATGCTCAAGCTCCTGGCTAGTGAGACTGCTCAAGCCAGTTGCCCAAAGAGAGGCATCCGTGCTATTGCCTGAGCACATTTTGATGGTAATGAGAAAGCACTTGGACTAGGAGGCATGGTGCAAGCCTATGATCCTCCAAGTGATGCCATGTGACTGTACAGAGGGCAGCGATATGGTGTGCAGTGCGCTGACAACCCAGGGGTGAATGCCTATCACGTCGAGGGCCGTGGCTGGGTTCTGTCAGGGGATGAGCTGAACGCTGTGGAGTTCAGAGGCCAGCACTGCAACATCAGGTGGTGCCACAGAGCTCTCATGTCTCCCAATATTTGTGTACACAGACACCACATCAGTCCTATCCGGCGGTGCTGCTTGCATGATTATCACAGTCTGCTGGACCCCACAAAGGATCATCCTGCACCGCTGCATGTCAGAGCTACTCTGCAACTTATTAATAATTACGCATGCGAGTAGAAGTGTGGAAATGTGACAGCCAGATGAGAAAGGTCGTGTGTGCCAGGACTGTTGACGGAGCCCTCATGTCATGCGCAGGCCGACAGGGCTCATCCGCATTGACTTCCATGATGGGGAGACGTTCAGCTGGAACCCCATGGTGACCACCATTCAGCACCTCATAGTCGGCTCGGCCTACATCGACCACTATGGCACGCTGCATGTGCGCAGCTCCCAGACCGATCTCAGCACCAGGGTCAAGTTCAAGGAGCCCTGGGTCGGCTCACCTAACCACAAGGTGCCTCCTCTGCCCGTAATGCCCCTGCTGCCCAGCCTGCTGCTCTCCTTGTGTGGGGTGAGACTGGGCCAAGGGATGAGGGCAGTAAAGATATGGCAGTCGCAGGAGGTCCCCCATCATTCTGTTGATTCACACAGCAGAGGATGCATCACGCCTGATCGCAGCGCGTATTGCACAAAATGCCTTGCATATTGGAGGGGTTCTTGGACTGAGGGCCGAAGATTGGACTGATTGCCTTGCATGACACACATCCTCCATATCATGTAGGCTTAATTAGTAATGGGAATCTCTTTGCAGTGTATCTATGCTCCTGGCTGAGGTAGCATCTCCACTCAGGTCAAAGGGTGCGTGATGAAAGGGGAGAAGAAGCAGAGCTTCCCTAAGCTGCACGGCGCCTGGAACAGCCACTTCCAAGTCACCACTCAGGACGGCCTGGAGCAGCTGCTCTGGCACAAGAACCATCCCCATGAGCACCCCTCACGGCAAGTCTATCCCCAGCGCAAGTGCTGTTGATTTGCATCTAGGTACGTGCTACACATGCAGTGCAAGGCACTCCTTACAGAGTCCGAAGGCCAGTGCATCATATGCGGAGCCAAGTCTTGGTGGTGTGGCAATGGGGTGATAAATATACCCAGGGGTGTGTGCTGGCAAGCCATGCGGCAGCTTGACAATGCAGGCACAATGCAGCGCCGCAAAGCATACTACTCTGAAGCACTCTGGGAAGTGCAGGTACAATTTCACGAAATGGGCTGTCTCGCTCAAGTCCATGTCGCCCGGCCTTGAGAAGCTGCTGCCTCCCAGCGACATGCGCTGGCGCAAGGACGTGCGCGCCCTAGAGGAGGGCAGATATGGGCAGGTTTGAAGCATCTCCCACTCTGGCTGCAACACATCTATGTTAGACACATCAGCAAGACGTCAGCACCTTGTCCTCACTATACAAACCTAGGTGCCTTGCTTGCAGCATTGAGCAAAGAAGTGATGCCACAATTGGTGAGCAACCCACACAAGTCCCAGGCCTCGGGTGGGCTCTAGCATCAAGGTGCTGTGACTGTTGTCGTCCGTGCAGGCCGAGCAGGAGCGGTCACGCATTCTAGCCAGGCTCAAGGAGGCCCGCGGGACGCGCACCAAGCCTCATGAGCCCCGGTGGTTCACCCTCCATCCTGACGTACGCTGCTGGCCTTCTACATAGACCCTAGACAAGAGTGATGTCTGCTTTGTAACGCCCGTTCATGAGACATGAAAACAGAATAAATAGCTCATGTGACGTCTGCATTCCTGACAAGTCTACAGCCGTACTCCCAACAAAGGCCGTGTCGGGGTGACAGAGGAATTTAGCAGGGGCAGTGCATGCAGGTGGACTTTGGCAAAGGCAGGCGGTACACGTACAAGGGAGGGTACTTTGAGACGCGAGCACAGGTGAAGACAGGTGCTGCTGAGTGGACCAGCTGCCCTGACCTCTTTGGGGACGGACCAGCTGCTGCAGTATACCCATGACTGCTGCCTTTGAAGTGTTCTGATACAATCAATGCCGCTGTAGTGATCGCCCCTGGTTACCCCATACAGGAGCTATTTATGACCATACTGTTTAGGACCGGTCCTGAACAGCATCGCACGCTTGTGACAGATAAGCCCATGATCTTGATGTGAGTTCTCTGGTATGAATCTACTGTCCAGCCAACATGCTAGCCCTTAGCTGCAGATCATAAGCCTCAGCAACTCATGTGGACATTGTACAGCAAGTCAAAGCCAGATGAGAAGTGGCACCTCGTACCCTCATTTGGGATGTTGATACAGGCTGCAGGAGTGAACAATTTGTAAAATACAATGAAGGGCAGGTATCGAGGTTTGCTTGCAGATTGCAAAGGAGTCTGCTTTCTCTGTGCGTAATATGAGGAGGAATGTGTGGCGCCCTTCAAGCCTGAGGAGCCGGTGTGAGTGATGAGCTCATCATGAGCTCACTCGAGTTGTACGACTGAGTGCGCGAGGACTTTCTTGCAGTCGACACGGGGCAAGTACTATGGATGTCGATCTCTGATACCACAGACCGTCCAAAACTCGTTCCAGGCTGTTCTGTGGGTTCCAGAACACAATCTTCATGGGCTGTACTGACTGTACTGCCTGCATCCCATGAATCATGCTTCGTGACCAATGCAAGTGCATCGGAGGAGCAGCGATGGAAAGCTACGGCTTAAGCCAAGACAGGCATTCCACCTTTGGCAAATCTTCATCCTGGATAGCTTATCCGCGCCAAGATCCTACAGCCCTCCTCCATGCCCCCGCTTTAGGCGAGAAAGTCGAAACGATACGAGTGCCCATCAAGCCTTTCGCAGTAAGAGTGCGTCTGCTATCAAGGCGAGAGCGCCATTTTCGAAGGTACTCTTGCCTCCCGTATCTCAAGGGCTTTGGGCGTGCTAGAGATTCACGTCAACAATTATGACAGCTGAGTCGTCGGCAGGAGCTCTGATCCACATTGTGCAGGTGTTGGCGAGCACATCGTTCTTCTTATGACGTCCCTCAGTATATGTGCACCGCGGAGATTTGACCTAGCTTCCTGCAGAGGGAGGGTGGTCAAGAGTGGTGGCACAGGGAATCTGTCCGCCCAGGTGAGTGCCGCAGCGCGCTTACTCATGTCAATCGAGTCCTAAACTCTTTCACGCTCGGCATCATGGCAAGAAACGTCAAGCCCTAGTACCCAGAACTACACACTATGCAGAGGTGCCAGGCGCGATCGAGTGGCCAGAGCGTTTTCCTGGCTGGATCAGGAAAGCATGCCAGCAGGAGCGCAGCTGTGGCAGCTCTGCATTTTATCGACCTGGGAGTCCAGCCAGACTTCACTCAGCCCTACCTCAACTTTGCTCATTATGGCAACCAGCTGAAGCAAAACAAAAGCATCGTTGCAGATGCTGCTAAGAACTCTGGAGCTACAGAGGAGCAGCGTGCCCTGATGATGGCCATTGCAATGCAGGTATTCTCAGCCATGTGCACAAGCGTACTAGACTCACTGGAGATGGCTGTGGACCTTCCATATGACAAGCTCCAGGGAGCTGCGTTTTCTTGAGCTCGTTGAGGATATCCCTGTCATGACAAGCTCTGTTTTGGAATTGAGAGTATGGCACTGAAATTGTACTGTGCCTGAACATCACCCCGAGTGCATGAGTGCATACTGCAGGAAAGCGCATTCATGAATGAGAGGGATGACAAGAAGGACAACGATGGCAAGTCCAAGAACTGCAGCATCCTGAACCTCAGCCTTGACCTCGTGGAGCATGGAGGCTACAATAATCCAGATGAGTGCGACAGCCTCAATCATGGGACTCAGCATCTGGATGAGGCCATGGGTTACCTAAAGAATATCATGGATCAGTACCAGCCCAGGAGAGCTTTGGACTTCGTGCGAGGCGGCTGCACGGCTCTCCACGATGGGACGTCCTACGATGCTGAGGGCTACCGGAAGGCAATTGCAACCATCTATGAAGAATTCAGATCCAACCCTCAGTATATGTCTGATGATACCAGGCTGGAGATTGTCGTCCCCTACATGGCAGGCGATTCCACACAGCCATGTGACTACCAGTGATCAGTCCAAGAGCTGATGCATCTGACCCTTGCTTAGTGATAATGAGTTCACTATGCGAGGAAGGTGGTGCAGCAGATCAGAAGAGACAAGGCAGCCGGAGCAGTCACATAGCACCAGCACACAGCAAGCATGGTAAATGCAGCTGTCATACTTTGTTGAGCAGGTCCTGGTCCAGGCGTCGCTGGTTGCAGAAAATTTCTTGCACTTCAGGGCTTGCATGGTTGGCCCTTTTCAGTCTCAATTGACCATGAGCACCTTTCACCAATATTGGCCTCTGGCATGTGTTCAGCATGTTTACAGTTTCCCGTCTGTCCAAGGGCGGCTTCCCTCCGCCATTAGGTGCAGCTCTGTGCCTCAGCTGCATGTCCTGGTGCATCATTGCATTGAGCGCAAGGTGACAAGAGATTGATTCCATGCAAGTCCAAGTTCAGGAAGTATGGCATGACAAAGTCAAGCAGAAGCCCATTTCGTTCTCCAGCTGCGCTTGGACATTTCCATTATAAATTCGTTGATAGCTACGTCAGCCCAGCCATGACACAGAGGATTGCACAGCATGTCAGAAACTGATTGAGCACTACGTGCTCCTGCCCTGCCCTGCATGTGTGCATGAATGTTGGGCATTTTGGCGTGCGTGTCTTGCCCGCTTGACGCCAGCTCATGGCAGTCCCCTGAAGTATACTCGTCAGGAATGATGCGGAGAGAATGTTACCTTCTTGCGGGACACCATTACGGAAGTCACAGAAGTGGCAAATAGTGCATTGACGCCTGTTGGCATGCTGCTGGGACAGGCGCAAGGCTTTGTGTGGGGCATTGTGGCGGTGGATGGACAGTATTTGAAAGAGAGACAAGTTACACCATAGGCATGAACTGTGTGCTCCTCCTCTTGCTGCTTTAGATTGACGAGGTCTTCCCCACGCTGATGACTTCTTGCATGCTGGCTCAGCTGGCCCTGCAGCGAGGCTGCAAAGGCTCACGGCATTGCGTATCATGCTTGAGATCGTGGTGGTGATAAGGGACTCATCAGATTCCTTCAGATGTAAAATGCTCTTTACTCCGTGATTTAGGGTTGCGAAGTGAGTCACAGCCTGTAAATACCAGCCAGTCCGAAATCTTTCCTGGAAGCTTTCGCGAGCAGAGGTTCCCCGTACCTTGCATGTCTACAGCCTGTCAGGAACTAGCTTGGGTCTAATGCCTCCTACATCACCTCATTGCTGCCCTTAGAAGCTATTTGCGCTTCCCTGACTGTACAACATTATCACTGTGCTTGAAAGCAGCCGCCGAGATGCGGGTCATGCACCGCCAGGACATTGCTAAAGCCAAGTGATGTACTTAAGCACATCCACAGGCCTAAGCATTTCTCGACCAGCTTGTCACCGCACCATCCTGCTGCGCAGCGCCGAAGCCTTGATTGTGCCCGCGCACTCAGGTGCCTGGCACGAAAGAGCTGCAAAACCAAATCAGCATACTTCAGCATTGCGATTGCAGGACGCAAGATCTCAATCATTTCTCTCTCAGCACTTCTTTGCGTGGATGTTTTTCCAGGGAGCAGGGAGCTGCCCCTTAGCTCTGCTGAAACGCAGCACTTTTGTGTCCTTCTATCAGGTTGTAGCGCCTCCATCACCACACAGTCCCTGATGCTGATGCGACCTTCATGACTTCAGTGCCAATGAGCTATACTTCTTCTGCAAGGTGTCCTCTCAGCAACCCCACCCGGGCTGCACCACCACCTCGTGAACTTATCACTGTGCTTGGTAGCCGTCGACGGAGCAGGAGCTGCCCCCGAGCTGCGGGTCATGCACCGCCAGGACGTCCACCCACAGCCCCTGCTGCGAGGAGTGCTGCAGGATCCAGGCGCACAGCCCGTCGATGTCCGTGGGATGGTCTCGGGCCTCGGCCATCACGCGCTCCTTCAGCTTGTTGGCGCCCTGCTCCCAGACGGCCGGTGAGAGCGCCAGCTCGTGCAACGTGTAGCCCATGTCGGCCACCAGGTGCAGCGTCTCCTCGCAGGACTTGCGCCCCGCCTGCCGCATCATCCGCGGCCAGATGTTAAGCATCAGGTACGTCACCTGCGCGGCACGATCCCACGCCCCGTCTCGGTGTGCCCTGTCATCATGACACCTCATGCAACTGGGCTGCAGACTGATTGCATGCTGGTTGTGCCGGCCCCCGTGGTTGAGACTGCTGACATCCCATGTGTATGCCCTATGGCCCTAGGCTATGAGTTGCCTCCCTTGTATTATCGACGAGGCATGACGGCCACGTGTGTTGCCTTGATTCATAAGTGACTGGAGGCTGCATCTGCTCATGTATAAAGCAGCAGGCATGAGGCTAGGAGCAGGATCGTAGAGCAGACATGCGCCTGCATGCGGCATGTGACGAGGCTGCCGCAGCGCCTCTGCGGAACTGTACATTGAGATGGACAGGGAGGCGACATGAGTGCTACCGAGAGGGAGGGCAAAGCTCACCTGCTTGCGCCTGAGCAGCTGCTGCATGCCCTCCACCACCAACCCCTCAAACCCTTGCACATCCACCCGCACCATGTACAGCTCCTCTTTCCTCTCCTGCAGCCCCACCTCCCGCCCATGCCCCGTGTCATCCTACGCGCACACATATCATGTGCAAAACTGCTTCAGCATGCAAGAAGTAAATGCCCTTCAGACTTGCAGCTATGATACTCTCTGCCCCGCAGCTATACCTTTCTTTACAGAGCTGCCAGCAGAGTTACACTGCCAGCTTCTGTAGACAGAACCCGGTGGCATGCAGCGCATGCTGATGTCTGGCTGCCACACACATGCCGACATTGATAGCATGCGGGTTGTACCTTTATGTGCGCGTCAAATGCATCATCTCTCTTAAGGTTCAGCCTTGGTAGCAGGTAATCATCCAGCGTGGTTGTGGGTACCATCTTTGACACTACTCTGCCTGCATGAATGGTCAGTGCTTGCGCAAGCGGCTTCCTGCACAACCTTGCTCAAATCCTGTGGGAACAGCCAAGCAGGGCAATACTGCAATATGTAGCATGCCGGGTGTCGGTCAAGGAGCAGCAGTAAGCAGGGCGCAGGGACAGTGGGAATCCTTCTCAGGCGGTCATTAATCCTGCAGAACCTCTAAGAAGCACGCAGTGGAAGGTAGCATGAGGGTGAGGGGTGTTACCATCGCCACCAGTCCCGAGCAGAATCTCCACCTCTGCTCCGGTCACATTCAGAACGGCCATGTTCAGGAGCTGCAGACCCTTGTCAGGCACCTGCGAGACATGTGCAAGGCAGTGACTTACCCTGCACGCTTGTACCTAATTGGGAGGCATGGGCAGGCAGAGGGTGTAACAGGCCTTGCTAGAGCACTCAATGAGTGCTGCTCCTGGCCATGAGGAGCAGCCACAGAGATGCAGGAGGGCAAATATCATATTGTAACCATGACTCTGGTCCTTGTGATCCTGGCAGAGAGGAGTCAGGAATGCGAGGGAATCTACATGACTGCTTCAGAGGGTTGTGGGGTGACATGTACGTCAAGGTGCTCACATTCTGATCCCTTGCAGCCTCCCTTGTGGCATCATAGTTCACTGGCGATGACTCGAAGCACACCACTGTACTGAAGCCCTTCTTGGCTGCCTGCAAGGCATGGCCAGCTTCAACATGAGCTATGCTTGCACAGTTGGGCAGCTAGGGTGACTTGAGAGGGTGGGTTCAGATCATGCAACCCAATTCTATCGCAATCACCTGCATGCACCTTCATGAACACTGCATCATCGACGTTCACATTCCGGATTGAAACTGCTTTCACATTTTCTGATCCCATGTCCTCAGCAGAGTAGGGTGCCAGGAGTATCCAAATATCTTGATTGTTTCCTACGCCTGACTTGAGCATCTGAAGGCCGCTGGGTGGCTTGTGCCAATGAGCATGCGAAGTTTGCATCTGACGGCGGCTCTATGGCATGAGCAGCCCATTGCCTTTCGACGCGGAGCCCAAGCATGACTATTTGCCCGCTTCTCACACTAGAGAAGCCTTCCATGCAACCACTCACAGCATCTGCAGCTGCTATCATGGGGAATCAAAGGTACGCGCTCCCACCTCGAGACACTGGCTGCCCCTGAAGACGCTGATGTCCACAACAATGGCTGAGGCCGGACTTGCATGCACCTCCAACAGCCTGCCCCACAGCGCGTCTGACGTGGCGCCCAGCGTGCGCAGCATGGTCTGCAGGCGCGGGGTGCAGCTGCGGGAGCTCCGCAGCAGGATGTGATCACGCGCCCTGCGCCATGCAGATCATCATGAGAACCCTTCCTGGGTAGAACCGGTGCTACTTATGCACACTGGGCACCTCTCTGAAGCACAGGTAGCATCAGAGGCCCCCTTGAGCCGCCTGAATTGTAAGTTGTCCCCATCTGTAGACAAAAATTGGCCCGGCAGGATACCTGCGCGAAAGGCCCCCACACACAGCCATTTGCAAGAGGCAACCATGAGTTGAGCCAGCTGATATCCGGCACTGTGTCGCAGACGACAACAGGGAACTTTGCCATGGCAGTCTGCCACGGTGTTTTGACTCAAAGCTCCACATGCAAGAGAGGAGGGCAGTCCATCCTGTACCTTGGCGGTTCGGCTGGCTGCTGTGTGCTCGGGTCCGGACCATAGCTGCTGCCCATGAGGCCTGCTATGATGCACACAGCCGCAAGAGCTAGGAGAGAGCATGTCCTCCACACAGCACGGCTCTCCATTCGCGTAGGATAGCTTGCAGCCACTGCACCAGTGTACAAGGCAGCCTTAGTAAACAGTGGCAACATTCAGCACAGCGCATCCCGCCCTGGCAAAGCTGCGCAGACAATGTGAGTCAAAGACGCTGGAACATTTGCGGACAAGTCTTGCGGTAAAAAATGGCTGTGTAATGAGAAGGTACCCGGCATGCAGACGAGCTTGGCACATGCGCTTAAGCTGCTCGCATGGCACCCAGAATACTATAGTGCCCCAGATCCTCAACCAGTAGTAGTCCGCATTCGTTGTTGCCGCAGGCTGTGCTCGCAGTCAAAGGGCCGTCACTGCACTCATCCTTGACATGTCCACTTCTGCAGAGTAGCTATGCATGCAAGCCCCGTCTAGGCCTCCTTTGCAGCACGAAACCGTCGAGATGCAGTCTGAAACATATATAGAAGGTTGCGTGACCTCTGTTTCACTTGCTTTTGGGGCTTCCTTGCTTCCCGCGCCCCTTGCACAGGTGCTGACGAATCACAGCATGTGCGCACGTGCTGCGACTTGGGAAAAGTTTTGATTGTGCCCGGCAAGGTGGCTCCTGCAAACACTGCTCAAAACTTCTACGTGCTTCATCGGAGCACGCGCTGTGCTGTTCAGTTGAAGGATCATCGTGTGACTACCTCAGCTTGCCTCAAAAAAGTTGTCTCCGGGATACTGACTGGCTACCTTCAGTAGGACAAAGGGTATAGCGTATACACAGCGTAATCCCAGTGATGGCCAAAGGTCAGGCGCAACGCAGGAGGGCCAAGAACTTTCTCGAGGCCAAGGTGGGCAACAGCAGACTTCCGACACTGCTTCCTCTGCCATCACGCAGCTAAGTGCGCACGTCTTGACTTGTACACCATGCAGGAGACAAAATCAGGCCGGCTGTCCCGCCTGCCGCCACCCCCGGAAGCTCCTACCAAGAAGGGAAGGAGGAATAGTGATGTCTCTCGTTCTCTCCAAAGAATGCTCGACCTCAAGGTCAGGACTTGCTCTTCGTCGGCCTGCAAGCTCAACAAATATCAAAGGATGTTCTGAATTGCATCGACTTCAGCTTGTCTTGTTGAGTCCCTCTGCTTTGCCCCCTGCAGGCTATAGCTCAATCGCCTAAGCACAGTAAGAAGGGCCTGCCGGTTCCACAGAACACATCCACTCCAGCAAAAAAGCTCAGCACAACGACTTCTGTTGTGAGCACTGTGGATACTGATACAGCAGCAGCAGCAGGCCAGTCACAGAGCAGAGCACCGCTCTCAGACAAGCAGGATGCGGCTGCACCCCCATCACAGGAAGCATGCAACCCCGAGTCACACCCTAGCACAGCGCGCCACAGTGGCCAGGGTGCGACAGCAGAGGAGACAGTGTCCTCCAAGAGCACTGAGACAGGCAAAGCCCCCGTCACCGAGCGCAAGCAGAAGCAGCAGAAGGGCGAGCAGCAGCCGCAGCATGCAGCACAGAGCGCTGGGGTGAAGGCGCTGAAGCCACGAAAGAAGGACTTCCTGAAGAGGCGGAAGCTGAAGAAGAAGGGGTTGCTGCACCTGCTGGACGAGGAGCCTGAAGAGGACCTGGAGGCCGAGCTGATGCAGGACAGGCACAAGCCCAAGTTTGGCGAGCAGGCCATGGCGCCCCTCAAGGCAAGCTCTTCAATGCTGGTAATAACGCCAAGTGATGCAGTTGTCAAAAGGGCCTCAGGGACAACTTGAAAACACAACAGGGTAGCTGGAATTGAAGGATCTTGTGCGGACGGGCAGGGACATCAAGACTTCAGTGTCCGAGACTGAAGGCATGCCTTTGTGCTGCAGTGAATAGATCACACCCGTACGCATCTGAGTGAGCCAGAGGCAATCTGAGCCCTAATGTTTCAGGTCTGTGGTCTGCATCTCCTATGACGCAGCGGCATTGAAATGCAATCTTGGGCTGTGCAGATCCATCTGAAGAGGAAGCACTGGGACAGCAGCGCTGAGCAGGGGAGGTCCTCAAAGCGCTGCACAGACATCTACGAGCGCCAGATGTCAGATGCAAGCGGGAACAAGAGGCAAGCCTCCAGCTCAGTGGGGCAGCCCGCTCCCTCCTCTAAGGGTGAGAAAGGGAGGCGAGGGAGTGAGGCAGTTCAGCGATTGAGAGCACAGCAGGCGACCCAAGCCCAGAAGCTAGCCCAGGTGAACAAGATTGCCGATCTTGTATGCCTCTCAATGGATAGGCCTCTACGCAGAAATGTGCGGAAAATCATCTCCAGAGAAGTTCCAGGAAAGCTTATCTCATGCCTGCCTCTTCCCGGATGTTACTATACATGCTACGCAACACTTCCACACAGAGACCCATGTACCAGTCATGGCAGGGATGATTTCACTGAAGCAGTAGGCTCAACCTGCTGCTGCTGTGCAGGGGCGGGTGCAGGCGCAGGCAGTAGAGGCATACAGATCGAGCAAGAGACCCGACACGTCTGGAAAGGCATCTTTCAAGACATTGAAGCAACTGGTAAAGAAGGGGGAGGCTGCAGCTCCCACAGAAGGATGAGAAGCTCAGCTTTACTATCTTAGCAGCAATTTGTACATTGAGCACTGATATGTCTGACCAACAGCATGTCCAACAGAGGAATTAAGGAGGTAATACATTCTCAGTCTTGTCTTCAGCCACAGACGGAAGAGATCCTGCACTCTACGCTCATCCTCTGAAGACCCCTATGCCAATTGGAGCTGAAAGGTCAGCAGATAGCCATAGGACAGATGCACAAAATATCACAGCCCTCACTACAATGCAGTCTCGCTCATTCGCACACCACATCCGAGAACATGGCAATCTGCCGTCGCCGGCAGGACTTCACATCGCGCAGCTGCACATCAAACACCTCGCACTGCTTGGCACTGAAGAATGTGGAGGGTCCCACAGGGGGGCCCAGCTCTGGGGGGACCACTATTCTGCGCTTGCCTCCGGGTTGCATCCCCTTGATGCCCAGCTCAAACCCTGCATGCACAGAATGGCTCCTGTGTGCCCTGATAGCTAAGTTTGTGTGCACTCAACAATGAGAACAAGCTTTCGGCATGCATTGCACGACCGCTGCAGGCTGACATGGTTTTCAGCTGAATAGGACCCTCATGACATTAAGACGGTGTGTTCCTTCCAATGCAACGCGACCAGGTTGGTCAATCAAGCTTATGTGAGGAGGCTGATGAGCGCAAACAGCAACTCTCTCTGGGAGGGCAGGCAGCGGTGGGTACCTGGTATCAAGCCATTGATGCCAAGTCTGGTGGATGCTGGACGCCCCTGCTTGTAGGAGCTATCTATGCGGTTGCCGTTCTCATTGTATGCTGTGTAGTCAAAGGTGACCTGTTGCCCATCCTCAGGGTGTGGCCCTGAACCCTGCTCAAAGTCCTGCAGCATAGAAGCCAACTCATTCTTTGTGCATGGCTATTGTGAGTAAGAATGTCACTGCTGGACACTGCTCCTCCCAGTGAGATGACAGACCAGGAGATACTGAATATCTCACATGACTTGTGGAATCTTTGCAGAGCACAAGCAGCATTCAGCGACAAGCTGGCCTTGCAGATGGATATCTAGGGCTTGCATGCCCAGGATCTGGCAAGAATGCGTCTCATGTCTTGGTATGCTGCAGCAGATCTGCTGCGAAGCAATATAAAAGCATACTGTGGAACCCCTACCTTGTAAATGAGGCCCTTGTCGTCCCTTTCATAGCCGTCTGCCATGATCTTGATATCATAGCCCTGCCGGAGGAATGCTGGGAAATCCAGGGGTACATTGTTCTGCGCCTGAATCCTCTTGTTGTTCTCTAGAGACTGCGCACCGAGTTGCAAACCCTGAGGGGTCTCTGGTATATGGACGTGCAGTGGAACACTAGCTCAGAATTCTTTGGCAATTAAATCTGAGACATGCATGTGTCAACAGGCCAGCAATAAAGCACCACTTCACACATGCCTGATTAGGAAACCGCAGAGCAGCATTAGCAACAAATACATAGGAAGCATACCTTCTTGTCAGCTGCAGACAAGGACCCTATGATTGACGATGGCACTAGTTCTGTGACACCTCCATCAACAACCTCCTTCAATTTGGGTGCTGCTCGTGCAGTCAGTGCAGGCTGCATGGGCACAGCCTCCTTAAGATAGACTCTGGAGACGTGCTGAAGTAGTGCTCACATTGTCTGTTGTCTCACAAAACACCTCAGATGCGCCCAGCAAGGAACGTGCAGCCTGAAAGTATGAAACAGGAGGGCAAGGCAGGAGTGACCCACCACAAGAGCCAGAGAAGTGGCGGCTCCAGCTAGCACAGTCCTCCTGCTAAGGCTATTGTCCGCACATTGTGCCTCTCTGCCTGATGTTGAGGGCTCTCCTGCAGCACACCTTGTTGCTGCATGCCTCCTACATGGTATCGCAGCCACGGCCTCAGTCTCCGTATACCAGCCAAAAAGACAATTTGGTAAGCCCCAAGAAGACGTGGGGCGAGTACGGCTTTACTTTGTGTAGTGCATTACCTGGGCATCTGCTGGGGTGGCACCGCATGCTTGGGCAAAGTGAGCAATGCTGATGACGAATGACACTTCTGCATGGCACCCCGTGTTGTCTGGACGGAGTTCGGCATGAATTAAACTCGATAGCATGTCGAGAAAGATTGGCAAGTGACCTGTCCCGATCGCTTTCAGGGCAGCTTCTCGTCCTCCGGAAGCTGGCTGTCCTGCCGAAGCTGCTGCTGGCTCTTTACCAAACAGCAAGAGACAGCATGCCTGATATTTGGTAGACATTTGAGTTCTAATAAAAATCAGCCTTCGATCGCAAGCAGTTGAGAAGGCACTGCAGCAAAATTAGATATCCCTGCAGTGCACAGAGGGAAGTTGGCTGGCAGTGTCTGACATCTCCCACAGATTCTGCCAGAGCACCAATTCACGCAAAGAGTAAGTGCCGGAGCCAGCTGTCTCAAGCCTGCAGAGGTGGTGCTGAGAGGCGAACGTACATTGACTTGGACTTGTTGTTGCTTCTGAGTTATAGCTCAGCTACAGACGCAGCTCCAGCAACTAGTTGTAGGCGATGAATCCCCTGCTAGTCAAGTCCACAGTACGAAACGCAAGCGACGTCAACAATGCAGACAGCAGTCCTTCCTTTACCTTTGCTCAGCCAGTGCCACCACCCAAGGTGTCCATTCAAGCCCTGTATCAACCTCAGCTTCAACACCTGACACCTTCAATACGTCAATTGGGGTGTAAGAGTCCCGGGGATCGGAGTGCAGCCTCGTCCTGCTTTATATGAGATTGATGCTGCAGACACGGTGTCCAGCACTCCTATGCCAACCAATCATAGGCACAGAGAGTTCATGCTGCCGCACTCACAACCTGTATCTGCCCCCACAGGCCAAAGCCGTGCCCACCAGACCAGGCAAGGTGCCGTTAGAGAAGGGTTACAGCCAGCTGGACTGGATGCGGGTCAGCAGAACTGAGGATACGTCAGGTGCAATGCCTGCTTTTCATCTATCTTTTATGAATCATGCCTACTCTAGAGCCACAACGGAGCGGACCCAACAGCTCTTTGCTAATGACAATCTCGTAGCAGGCATGCTTTCATGCTATCATGTTGGGCTTGACAGCTATATACGGGCAGCTAAAGGCAGGATGACTTCCTCGCGTGGTCTCTGTGGCTATGGACTATGGCTAGCATACAAGTGGTACGCTCGTGCGAGATGCTTGCTCAGCTGCAACTGCAGGCAGAAACGGCGGTCCTCTCAGACGGGACATAACGCTCGAGGAAGTGCGGCAGCATAGAAGCCTTGGCGATGCGTGGACAGTCCTTAGAGGCAAGGTGAAATGTCATATTTATGCCTGTCAGAGCTAGTGCTTCTAGAAGGTGTGAGTTGCCAGGTTAGCTGTCCTATTGTATATCGCCTCCTCGTGAGGAGAGAAGACTGTGCTCAAGAGGAGTCTGAGAGAGAGATCATCCAGGAGGCGCCACATCTGCTACTGAAGAAGACTGCAGGTCATGCTAGGTATACATGCAGACCATGACAGATTATCTGGGTGCATGCAGGTCTACAACATCACAAGGTACCTCAAGTTCCATCCGGGGGGAGTGCCTTGGATAATGAAAGGAGCAGGCAGAGATAGCACTGAGCTGTTCCAGAAGTATCACGCCTGGGTGAACGCAGACATGCTCCTCAAGGAGTGCTTGATAGGCATGCTTGCCCCGCCATCAGCCGAGGCCTTGCCGGGCCAAGTGACCTGACTTTAGGAAGGAATGGTGTCTCGTAGCTAGGGGTGACATTTAACGCATGAACCAGTGTACAAGCTGAGGCCTTACAGCCTATACTCGCAGCACTAAGAGGGAGAAGCGAAATGGGATAGTATCATCCCATGTGATGTGAGTCATGATGACAAAAGCTGTGTACAGCCAGTACTGGGAACTGTCTCGCTGGCAAGAGTTGCACGGTCTATCCCGCTTCAGTTGACTCCTAAAGTTGTTTGCCGCTTGGTGACCCGAATATTTAATTGTAAATTTTCTTGACATGGAAGACACGCACCCGTACTAGTCGTCCAAAAGTCACAAATAAAGTCAGACTTCTCAGGCAGAGTCTCACTCTCGATACAAGGAAAGTTATCTGGACTGCAAGGCAATGACGCATTCTCTGTTGAGGGATTGAAGTTATAGAGACATGGCCACGGCTCAGCTAAGCAGCACCGAGACTGACATTGCGACAGTTCAGCCAATCTCGATCGCGGGACGCTGGCAGAATCTCAGGAGAACTAGCGAATTCTGGAGTCGTGCTGGGAATGTATACGCCAAGTACAAGGTTGCACAGGTGTGCCACACTTGCTCAGCTTTGCCACACGCCCATTTGACAGTCGCATTTTCAGGGACATCATACGGCCTTATGTAGCCGCTGAAGCTCTCAAGTGAGTATAAGTAGCATGCAGAAGGTCGGCCTCAAGACCTTTCGTGCAACTAGCACCACCCACGAAATAGTGGCTGCAATATCTGCACATATACAATGCATAGCACTGACCACCTGCATTGCACAGACCTTAAAATGGAGTAGTATGCGGATCCTCCTCTCTGTAAACCTACCACCTTATCAAGGACATGGCTAGCGTGGGAAAGAGGGTCTCTCATGTACAACTTTATCTTGCTGCCTTGATTCCTGAATAGCTAAAAGCGCCATGTGAGTGCAGGCGCGGGCGTCATGGGCCCGCGTCACAGGCATGTCAGATGATGACATCGAGAGGCTCATCTGGACGCCCCACCACACATGGGCTGGGGAGGAGCTGTACGGCATGTGCATCGACCTGCGCGGCTTCTACACAAAGGTGGTGCACGGTCCCAAAAGTCACACTGCCTGTCAGGTGAAGGAATCTGTTTAGGTGACCAGACAGACACAGAAGAGAGGGCCTGCTTCAAGATGAACAGCATCAAGGTATTGAGCGTTGCGTTGTATGACTGTTGTGCCTGTGGAGCCAGGGAAGCTTCACACACCAGGTTCACAAAGCAGCCAGAGCACCAGACAGGACAGGGATGGGGGTGGGAAGGTGCTGAATGAATCCTGTCCATGCAGATTGGGCAGTTCATTGGCACCAGAGCAGATTTTGTCCCTGAGCCCATCTGCAAGAAGCTCTCGCTGCTGCAAGACAAGGTGCCCTACTGACTTCATGCAATTCCAGAGAGAAAACTCATCACTTGTTGGCTTGAGCGCCAGCTTCTTAGAGGTCCCGCTTCCATGTGCTGCTTTGTGGAGCTCGGCCGTCTCCCGCTGCTGCTGACATATCTGATGTCGCCTGGTGTGACTCACTCAGTCTTGAAGTTATTACAAGGAGGCTCAGGCGCCCTTGTCAGCCTGAAACTTTTGACTTAAACACAGGTGCCACCAATGAGCGCTGAGCAAACAAGGCGAGTGCTGGAGCTCAATATGCCCCTCCCCCTGGATAGGATATTTGAGCAGATAGACCTACGGCAATGCCTGGGGTCAGCAACAATCTCACAGGCGAGTCAGCAACTGCATACCCAGAATGGGCTCTTCCGACTCCACCTTTGGCAGAGGGAAGTGTCCAGCTGTCAGTCATTACAGGCTGAAAAGGGTGGTCAGGCCCTCTTCCATAGCTCGTGATAGGCGCAGCAGTGCTTGGCAGACCGCAAGCTGGCATAGTAGCTCAAGAGGCAACACAGGGCTGAGGCAAGCAGGAATGATCTGCTGCAGATGTGTTCTGGAAGGCTTTCACCATGGTGCAGTCAATGGCAGTGTGCCTAAGTGCATGCACCTTCCTGAGCAGGTGCACAAGGCAAAGCTGCTGGCGCCAGGCAAGTGGCAGGGCGCCCCCCAGAATGGCGTGGTTGCGGTCAAAGTGCAGTACCCTGACGCGCTGCAGACGATGCTGCAGGACCTCAGCAATGTTCGTGTAGCCGCCAACTTCCTTCAGGTGTGGGAGCTGCTGTTCATGCACTCTCCAGATTCTGGGCACCACTTGATATGCGGACTCGAGTATGTTGCATGAATCACTCACAATGATGATCCCAGCTCGTACCAATGGGTGACTGGAAGAGCACGAGGCATATGTAGACATTGCACAGAAAGCACACAGTAAAGCTTGATAGATAAGTCTATTCTCAGCCTAAGCGCTTGGCTGCGCGCCTGCTGGGCAATGCTGCATCCTAAGTTATCTTCCCGGTAGAGGTTGGGACACCCGGGATGGCTGCTGAGCCAGTCATGTTTCGTGCAGAACACAGAGATCAACTTTGACCTGGTGTCTCCGGTGGATGAGCTGGCAAAGCAGATCCGGCTGGAGTTTGACTTCCTTCACGAGGCTGAGACCATGGACGCTGTCGGGGAGCACCTCATGGTGCGATGCCTGTCAATGCCTCTTGTCAAGCTTGAGAACTGAGGGTCTTCCAAAATGAAGTCATCCGTGATGAAGCAAGGAACAGACGCTCTCGTAGGAACAACTGTGCACTGCAGGTCCATTGCCAGGCATGTGCTGAATATGGCCTACATGTGTCAGGGTGGAGACATTCCAATGTAGGGAAACTGATCTGCGCCTGGGAGGGCAATCACGAGGAGCCTGTATGATTGACAGTTCTGCCCTCGCCGTGGACATACAGCCGCCAGCTGGCATGACACATATCAGCATAAGGGTGACCCTTGGTGTGCTTGTGCAGGGCACCATGAAGGGTGTGCAGGTGCCTAGCAGCGTTCCCCAGCTGACAACTAAGCAGGTCCTCACCATGTGCTTTGTGGAGGGGCAGCCCATCACCAGGCTCAGGGTAAGCTGTGCTCACCCATTCCACAGCATATGCTGTGCATCCCATGTTGTACACCTTTGCTCGGTCTATAGGTTTGTGGACCGTCTATGGATGATTTGGTGCAGCTCTACACGCACCAGAAGCGCTGCATCGTAGTTGCTATCAGTGTTGACAGCTCACAGCATTGTTGAGATTATTGCATCCTCAGCCCTTGCGCAAGCATTTAGGAGCTGAGCTGAATTAGGGATTGCTGCAGGAGAGGGGGCAGAACGTGCCTGCGGCTGTCAAGGCGCTGTTTGCCAGGAAGCTGCTGAAGAAGGTGGCGGAGGCCTACGGGCGCATGCTGCTCATCAAGGGCCTGTTCCAGGCGGACTGCCACCCTGGCAACATCCTCATCAGGGATGACAATGGCCTAGGTATGCCGCCTCAGGACCTTGGTGCAACCAGCAAGCCTTTTCATTCTGGGTCACTAGAGGTGAAGACTGACTTTCGTATAGCCATAGGGGTCAGCCCAGAAAGGCTGCTGCAGAGAATGGGTCCCCTGTCCCTCCTGCCTGAAACAACAAGACTTAGATGAAGTGCAGAAGTGTCGTATCAGGGGCAGTAGATTATACCAGCCCATCTACTACGTGTTTCTCAGAGCCTGATGGTGTCTAGACATGAGCTACACAGTGCCCATGCCCTCAAGTGTGCACTCTGCCTTGGCCCAGGAAAAGTTCCCGGCTCATGCACCTTGATCTGCGTGCCATATGTAGCCATGCAGGAGCCCTTGCGCAGGCTGAGTCTTCAGGTGCACGCAGGCCTGATAGACTTCGGGCAGTCCAAGCAGCTGAGCGATGAGCAGCGCTTGGCGTTTGCGCGCCTGGTCCTCGCCATGTCAGCGGCTGAAGGGGCAGACCTGCTGGATGTGGCCAAGGCTATGAGTGTGCCGCAGCAGATGGCAGTTGCCCAGGGCCTGGAAGCGATTGGCATCAGGTACAGACTCCAGCAACACTCAGACAAGCTGCTAGCTCAGTGCCTGCACGGTCCTTCTGTGCGATTATTTGGGAGTCCTTGCCAGAATGCTGCTGCAGTGTCTGGATGCTCTCGCTTCATGTTCAGTTCTGCCTGATCTCTGGATGTCCAGGTCCCTCAGCTCACCAGTCTTGCAGGCTAGGAGAGGGAGAGCTAGCGCTTCGTGTGCGGATGGCGTATGGCATGTTTGACACCCGCGGGAGGTACTGCTACAATGCCCCTGATCTTGCTTATGGCGTTCCCTGCATTTCTGGCAGCCCGGAAGGCGTTCTTGTGCTACTTTGCTGAATCCTGATCTGTGAGCTGCAGCCTTGGCAGCCATGTCTGATGTGAGCCCCATGCCAGAGTGGTGTTCACAATACTCAGGTGAGCCTGGGTGGTGCGGATGCAGGGTGGACCCCTTTGCAAAGGATTGCCCGCTGAAGCTGATGCCAGTGCGGGTCTTCCCCTCAGACTTCTTCTTCGTCCTCAGAGTTCTCCAGCTGCTCAGGTGAGTACTCCACTCTACCTCATGTCGCTGCAGGCTGCACTGCACTCATGTCTAACATGTCTGCAGGACCTCATCCCAGATGGGCTACTAGCCTTCAGGTAGACACTAAGTGCTACAAGCTGTAGCAGAGCACCCAGAGGCAATTCGAATGCCTATTCTGATGGCACTGAATGACAGCTGTCAGGTGCAAGGTGTCAGGTCTCGCCTTTTCAGGTGAGTCTGGGGCTCAGAGAGTACCATCAGAGGGCGCTGAGAGCAAATGTTGGTGGCGTGACTTGCAGGGGCATGGCCACAGAGATGGGCATCACAGACTTCAGCACGGCCACGCAGTGGAGGGCGCTGGCCGTGGAGGCGCTGCAGGGGCCCCAGACCACGCGCCTGAGCCGCCTGCAGCAGCGCAGGTGGCTCTGGGCTGGAGGTGCTGTCCTGGGAGGGTTCCAGGTGTGCCTGTCATCCTCCACTCATACAGTACAGGCATATCTATGCAGGTATTGGCTCAATGGCAGCATGCGCTTGCTTACAGTGTCAGTGACCATATCAGATCATAGCTTAATATGCTTGTCAGAAATGGTCAGCCTGTGTGCAGGATGGTTGCAACATGCATGTCATCATGGCCAACTATGAGGGAAGACGTTTTCGCATTCGTGCAGGATCCTGTGGCCATCCGCCTGAGGCATGGCGCATTGTTTGGCCTGCCCATGGCCCTGGTGGCAGCCTGCTGGGCTGGGTGCTACGCCAGCTCAGCTGCAGGGCTAATCGCTGCCATGCACGGAGCATCCCTTAGCACCAAGGCATGCCTCAGGGCTTCCTGAGATCCTGAAGCCGCCGCTCCTCCTCTCTGTCTCACTAAGCCCTCTCAGCATATGGTTTGCATGCTGGTCAAGTAGGATGGCTCTGCGTCATCCACACCAGGGCACAGACATGTAGGACAGCTTATAATGATCTGTCCTTTGACTTCAGACTGAGAGGCACTGCGTGCCTGTAGGTCACATTCACTGCATTGTGGGGGTTGCACCACATGATGCACATGCTGTGGGGCAAGCTGGTGGTCAGCATGGGCCCCAGCCTGGTCAGCACCAGCATGGGCGCCGCTGTGGCTGCCCTCAACTTTGGGCTGAACTTCGCATTCTCCCAGGTGAGCAGCCCTCATGGTACTGTATGATGTTGCAAGCACTGCACTAACTTTCCTACGAGCTCCTGAAGTTCTTGCGTTTGGGACGGGCTGTCAGAGGCTTTTTGCAGATTTTTGAGGTATGTTGCGCGCATCGTTGGCAGGGAGAATACACATATGTGCAGTCCTCCTGCTATGACAGATAAGTGTTAGTACTGTTGCCATTGCTCTCCATAGGACTCAGGGTGGCAGGCTCATCGAGTCTCTGCCTGATGAGCAGTACATCCCTTCTGAGAAGTCTTCCATTGTAGTTGTCTGAGAGTGAACCTCCTCCCTGTGTGCGCAGTGGCAGCCGCTGGCAGCAGTGCTGCTGACGCCCTACCTGGTGGGCAATGTGGTGGCCTCCCTCCTGCTGACCACCAGCTGGCTGACCCAATTTACATCCCCACCCATCACCCGCGAGAGCACTATCGCGCCGCTAGGAGGTGAGCCGGAAAGCCGCCAGGTCTACAGGGTTCCAGATGCGCATTGCATTAGCCAAGTATCCGGTCATGTGGGCAGAAGCAACCCCTCTGAAGGGGGCCTTGGTGCTGGAGCCATGTGCTGCACCTGCAATGGGCTGGCAGGCTTTCGCAGGCGTCTGCTTACCGGTCACTGTTCCATGCTTTACTGACCTTGTGAGCAGCACTAGGATTGACCTGGGTGTGAACGGGGTAAGCGCAGTCCTGAGCACAGATCATTCTGCAGGTGCAAGCCTGGCGAGGGTCAGGCAGAGCAGGGAGGGCAAGGTTGGCGAGTCAGGCTTGGCATCAAACAGCACATCCACTAGCTCCAGCCGGAAACCCAAGAAGGGTTCAATCCCCTCAAACCCCTCAAAGCCCCGGCCCTACAAGTCCCTGGCCAAGGATGTGACATCCGGCAATGGCAAGGTCGGCAACGGAGCTTCCACGAATGGCAGCCATGCAGGCATCAATGACAGCTTCCCACTCAGATTTCAGCGCTACGTGTCGGGGCAGGGGGGTTCCAGCACAACGAAGAATGGCAGTGCCCATCTCGGCAGCAGCTTGAACGGCGCGAGCGCGCAGAATGGCAATGGCAGCAGCGAAACTGTCAGGAGAGACAGCAACACGAAGCAGATGCTGCCAGACTCTGACGAAGCAGCCAAGAGCAGAGACCGGGTCGGCAACATATCCGCCTTGCTCTCAACAAGCACCAGCAGCAGCCGCCACTGCAGGAGATGCAAGCAGGCCACGCATCCTTTCAGAGAGAAGCTGCGCCTGCGATCCGGCATGTTCCGGGCACAATCAGCGCTGCAGTCTGCAGCGCTGAGTAATGCAGCAAGAGGGCAAGGTGGAGCTTTGATGCTCAGATAGAGCTGCAGCAAGAGAGAGCGAGAGAGAGATGCAGCTTATTGATCGCTCATGAGAGACGGTGTGATGTTTCAAGAGGATTTCAGCCGCCACAATTTGTGATTGCAGACTTGGCAGGACTATGGACTTACCAAAACAGTCTGTGACATATTGCGACAGTGCATTGAAGAGCTGCTTGATTGGCAGGGCTGTCCTGAGCTGTCAATTGGTGGCGGTACAGAGAGAGCAAAGCCCGCCTGATCATGTGCTCACCCGCAAGCGTCCACATGGACAGGGCTTGGACAAAAGTAACAGCTGTCGCAAGTGAGCTGCACATTCCCAATTGCAGAGCAGTTGCCTCCCGGATATCCCGATTGATCTCCACGTCGAAGCATGAATTTGCCAAGACACTGGATAGTGTAACATCAGACCACTGGCCTCTCAATAAGTATCCCTAATGTCCCTACATGTGCATGCCGTTACAGCTACCTGCCCAGTCCCGCATGCACATGAATGTCAGTGCCTCTCCAGTTGTGCGCCAACTATATGGATACCTTGCACTTCACTCTCTATGTCCCACCCCCTTTCAGCAGCAGCATCTGCAGCCAACCTATACAACACCCTATCTAGCTGTATCTTGTACTCTCTGCAATCTCTGGCCTCTCCAGTGTCATATGCCCTCACCCGCCAGCTTGCCCATTATTGTTTGCCGCCCGCGCCTTTCTGTCTGGATCTCCATGCCGCGTGCAGCATAGGGTCAGCGCCTCTCCAGCACACCGCCTACTATGTGAACAGCTGGCGATCCAGTCTCAATGTCCCCACTGTCCTGGTGCAGCATGCGCAGCCAGGGCACGTCCAGCCTGCCTGTGCGGACCATGTGATACACCCCAAACGCTGCAGCCCAGGCCAGCAGGCTTGCCAACCACCACAGCGTTAACCAGTCCAGCACTCCTGTAGCCACCTGTGCCAACCACATAGGAGCCCTCATGCTACATGATATCAGGAATCTTGTCAGGTAGCCTGCATGCTCCTGGGTTACGGAGGTATCTGACCTGGCAGACAGCAGCCCCTCGGCTATGCGTCACCGGGATCACATCAATGCTATACGAGCCTTGCTGTGCTCTGTGAACGCCAGCTGGAGTCTCGCTAACACATCAAACCTCATGTACACATGGAGCCCAGTGGACTCATGCACTGCAAGCATGACCTGATCACAGAGTCTGCAGGTGGAAGAGGCAGCTACACAATGCTCAGGCACGAATGAGCCATGCTGCATTCAGCAACACAGATGTGTCTCTATCTGTTCTGGCAAAAACTAGGGGACAGGATAGGCATACCAGGAAGCCGACCAGGATGCCGCTGAGATGGCCTATGAAGGAGGCTTTGGGAATGATGATGGACGTCAGGACGAGGGAGGCAAATGGGGTGAGGTACATGGGAATGTTGCCAAAGCCAAAGACGCTAAAACTGGCCCTCCCGCTCACTGCTAGGATTGTCATCCACCTGCCCGTGCACACTTGACGCGTTTCAGCCTTGGTCGATCCTGTACTTGCTAGCTGATGCTGCATGCCTTGCGACACTCAAATTAACAGGCCTGACCACCAATAAGGTTGGGGATGATGACTCAGTGCCATGATGTCAGGACACAGCAAAGACGCCTTTGAGCGAGCAACTCTTACGGAAGTTTGACGGCATAATCTGGCAAAAGGGTCTCAAACGGGAGGTGTCCCGCTTGAGTGTGGAAGGTGGCATGCGGGTAGCTTAGAATGGGAAAGGACCCACCCAAAAATGACTGCGCTGTAACCCACTGTGGTGACAGACAGGTACTGCTCGCGTTTCAGGAGCACTCCCAACACATGGTACAGGGCTAGAGTCACCTACATCCAGCACAAGCAACCCTTGGCAAAGATTCTCATGTGAGACATGCAACAGGGGCCTGCCAATGCTACTGTTGCCATGTCTTCCTCCTCCTACATGTCCGTGCATATTGTGCCTTCTCTTGCTGAGGACAGTGGGCTTACCACCCCGGACAGGAGCAGGAGGATGGCGGACATCTCCACGTAGTATGCAACCCCGCCCTTTGCTGCAAAGCCGTCGCTGGCCTCAAAGTCTCCAATGGACCACAACGTCGTCAGGTTGAACAGCAGGTGCAGCAGCTCCACATGGCTCAGCTGGGCTGTCACAACACGAGCTCACGTCAAGACGAGCTGATGTGCTTCTGTCTCTTCCCTGTATAGATCCAGTGCATTGTATATAATGGGCTCTGCACTGTGGTGACCAGCCTCTGTAGACAAGAAGAGGGGCCCATGTAGGGCCAGAGAAGGTAGGGTCCCACAGCTGTGGGGTGACACCGACCTGTAACAATGCGCCAGATCTCCCATCTTTCGAGTACCTTCTCGTGGCTGAGCCCCACTTGCTCATAGCCTATGCCTTTGGCGGTGATGTACCCGTAGATGCCGCCCAACATGGCACATGTGACTGACGTTGCTGGCCGTCCCAGCGCCTGCAGCGCACCAGAATGCGTTGTAAAGTACTTCTTTTCCCCCTTCCAGCAAGGGAATAATCTAATGTTCAAGTGTTATCGGAATGATAGCCGGTGCTATACCTGAATGAAGATGGACTGACCCATGTCTTGCTGGGCACATCTTCAGTGCGGATGCATGTCAGCGCTATGAAGATGATCAGTATTACATCTTCACTGCGTTTGACGTAGGCTGTTGCGTGGAAGTGGGTATGCCTGCTGTATAGTAGTAAGATGGCAGTTCTGGCGCACTTTTTGCAGGGCGTGCGGGTCTATCACGCAAATCTGATGCTGATGCCAGGACATGACATATCTTATATGGCCTCAGAGGGGGGATAGACCTGTACAAGACGACAGCGGCGCTTACATGCCGATCCCTAGCAAAATCAGCTTCCAGCGCGCACGAAGCTTCCTGCCTCGGCCTCGGCCGTCGCCAACGCACCTGCCAATTTCCTTGAGCACTTGACTGGCATCTGACCGTTATCATTGTTTGCGAGGTCACTGAGCATCCTCATCGACGACGAGGCACCTAGATGCACAGGAAGCGGGGAGGCTGACCGTACAAGGTCACCTGCCAGCCAGGTAGAAGAGCGAGCGTACATGACACCGATATGCCTATTAGGTGGCTTAGGGAAGACTGTAAGCCTGGAAGGTCACTGGAAAGCCTCCATCGCTGCGTGCACCGTGCACCGTGCCTGAGCGTAGATGGTGCGTCAAACCCGTCGCTGCATGCATGCAACCTACCCTCATGCTGTGAGGGCCTGTGTCGAGTCTCTTGTGATGCATGAATGGGACTACATAGGCTTCCCAGCGCCCCCTGCATATGCTGATGGCCCCACACTCATGCCATTGCTTGCTATGCACCTAGTCAATGGGTGCACACAGCACCCTCACATAACAAGCTCTGGGATGGTAGCATGCATCTATAGCCTGCACCAAGTCTGCATGGCATTGCCTGTGCTGGGCCTTCACAGTCGCTCCCCTCTTGACTGCCTATGCAACTCCGCTCACGGCTGCAATTACATCACAATGATGGCAGGCCATAGCCACTACTATTGATACACTGGCCTTTCAGTGTCCTGACTGTGCTTGCTTGACAACACTGGCAGGACTGTCGTGATGCCAGCACCTGTGTTGGTTTACTCAAATCCGCACCAGCTCTTGGAGAGTTATGGCCTCCATTCAGCATGCGTCACTGTTGCCACACGGTAATGTTTCTGCTTGCACTTACTTCCAGGTGGCGTGTCTACACTTGTCCTGTACATGGGGGTCCTTTGCACAATCCAAATGTCCCTCGCAACGCTGAAATCATTCAGCAGCTTCTTCCTCCTCCTCGGCCCCGTCCTCTGAGCCTGACTCGTCTGTGACTTCTATTTCAATGAGCATGTCGTCCACCGAAGGCCAGGGCAGGAAGGGATCGGTCAACTCTTTGTCAGTGCTCTGCAGCTCTTCGGGTGACACGAGGCATGATTCCAGCCTTGCTGTGATGGCATCCTTCTTCATATCGATCCCAATGAAGACAAGCTCCTGCCGCCTGTCCCCCTCCTCACCCTCAAAGTCCTGCAAGTGGCACCAGGCACATACTTTCACATACACACTTTCTTACGCAATTTTCATGCTTCCAATAAGGTGCATCGCAGCAATGTTATATGGCAGCCTGCCAGCCTGTCCTGTCTCAGCTCTCTGCAAAGATGCAGATGAAAGCCCTGCAAGCACTCTATGCATGCCTGACATGGGCCAGGATACCATCCAGCCTGGCATAAGAGCAAATAGCAAGGGACACATGAAAGTCTTGCAACTTGTAGCAAGGAGATATGGTCTTGGGTCCTTGCAGTAGCTCACAGTGGCATTCTGCCAACATGAGCATGCAGAGGGACAGTAGCATGTGGTAAAATGCTGAGGTCGCTTGCTGACCTTTAGGATGTCTTGGCAAGCCTCCTCATCCTCAGGCCAGGAGTCCTTGGGCACAGCTGCGAACCAGGGCCCGCCTGGACCCACCCGCAGAATCGCCCCAGCCTGGCTCCAGGAACCGCACATGCTGGTCCTGCCTTGCAGCCAAAAGTACCCCTGCACCACAGATGTCCACATCTCTCCGATGCTCCAGCTCAGAAGCCGTGAGCCATGCTTCATTGTTGCAGGCTGGAGGCCTCCCTTCATTGCATCATGCGAGTATACCAATGCTCGTCCAAGTTTGCAGGCATGATGAGATCTTGCACCATCAGTCACAGGCGTCAATGTCATTGACAGCGTGAAGCATGCCATAGCAGTCTCGGAGCCTGGTGAGTGAGAACCCTGCATGGACGACATGTAAGGCATACTCTCAAGGTGCCCGTCGACAACACATTCTGCAAGTGTGTATGCACATGTGGTCATTGGCATCTCTGTGATGTGAGACGGACCTTTGACCGCAGGACCTGGCCAAAGGCCTCGTGCGATGCCTTCTGGCGGGCAGCAGCTGCCTGCATCTCCTCTTCGCTGATCTCGCGGCTGGTCTCCATGCTCTCTGCTGGATCCCCCTCTTGCTCCTCATCATCTGCAAGCCACAGCACTCTTGAGCCAACCATTATCCTACCTAAAGCAAGTCCTGCTTTCTTCATGGGACTACCGTCCTGATCAAGAGCATCTGCAGCTGCCTGCCACAGCTGCTAGATATCAACACAGTTCCTTACTCAGGGGTCCACTCAGCCCGGCAAAGTACAACTGCGTCTCTGTACACAGGATTATGCAGGGCATGGCCAAATTTAATGCTCACATCTGTCTGTCGCTGCAGCCTGAAAGCGCTGCTGTCATGACTTTCGGCATGTTGCACTGCCTTCTCTTACCATCTAGGTAGTAGCTGTGACTGTCACCAACAGGAGACAGGTGCAGGAGTCTTGACAGTCCTAGCAAGATGGGAGAAGGATAGAGCCTGTCTGCTTGTGTCGAATCCCTGGTGTGCACAAATGTCTGACTATTCACCTGAGGCAGCTCGGCCTGGGACCATCTATACATGGCCACACATACTTGGAGTGCTCACCTTCTCCGTCACTCCCCTCTTGCATGCCTTCTGCATCTCCGTCCTCGTCCTCTTCCTCTTCCTCTTCGTCCTGCATCTCCTCCTCTTGCAGGGTGTAGAACTGCTGCATGAAGGCGTGCAGGCGCTGCGGGTGGAAGGGGCGCCGGGAGCTGTACACGAAGCTGCTGATGCCGTACTCCTCCGTCTCGGGAACCACCGGGGCATCACCCTGGATCGACTGCAGCAGCACCGATCATCTCTCGGTCTCGGACAGCCTGACATCTGGCATTATCCTGGATGAAATGCACCAGCAGCTGCGAGCTCTGTCTGAAGAGAGGATGATGTGTAGCTTGCTCTGAGCTGACCGCGCAAGCACTGGTGAAGCGATGGACTAGCAGATGCTGGATGTGTCAGTGCGAAAGATGTGGTCTATGCACCTGATGCCATTGTGTATGCGGCAGGCCACAAGAAGGCTCAACGTGTGAGGGCAAGACACATCCCTGAAACAATGAGCCGCACAGACACTCTTGATGGGCAGCTTGAGAGGAGGAGGTAAGCTTGATGACACATACCTTCAGCCATCCGGGAGAACCCTGAGCCTTCTCCAGATTGAACAAGCCAGTGCCCATGACCTGTGTTGGGCTGATGACTGAGTTCTTGGCGGGGACAATAAGAGCCTCTGCAGCATCACAAACACATGTGAACGGGCTGTGATGGTCAGGGTCCTGCTCGACATACTTCCACATCCCCTGCCTAGCATCAGCACAAA
This sequence comes from Coccomyxa sp. LA000219, assembly GCA_000812005.1. Lineage (NCBI taxonomy): Eukaryota > Viridiplantae > Chlorophyta > Trebouxiophyceae > Coccomyxaceae > Coccomyxa > Coccomyxa sp. LA000219. Next base: position 1,588,311 of record KN714657.1, read on the forward strand.
ACTCCGTGGCGCAACTGGCAGTGATGCCCTCACGATATTTGCAACACAACGCCAAGGAGCACTGAAGGCCCTCAGGTGATGTCCAACAGATCCTCCATCCTTTGCTGTCCACCTTGTGAGGGCATCCCTCACTTTATGAGACGCGTGCTTGTAAGGGGCATGAGTCAGAGCAGAACTGCACCTGTGTTCAGGCAGCGCAGTAAGACCTCCAGTTTCTTCATGGCTTTCTTGCTCACAAGGTCTGTCTGCAAGTACACAGCCATTTCAGCTGAATGCTCTGGACTGGGTATGTAGCCTTGAGGATGTCTCACCTCCACTGTCACTTTCGGGAAATTAAAGACGGCAGTGGACAACAGCAGAGTCTTCCTTCATTTTACAATTTCAGAGAAGAGGGCGTGTTTGAAGTTCTGGAGAAACCTCTCTTGTACTCCTGGCATATCTCAAAGCCTTTTTTCTATTCTGTTCATGTACACTAGAAGTGATATTGGCAGGCATGATAGAGATGCAGGTCTCAGCATGGCATTGTCTCCCTGCTCATAGCCAGCGGCATAGCTTGACTGGCAGACCCGGCATGCAGGTAGTGTGGCGGTGACGCGTTCAGGGCTGCCCAAAATAGCCCAATATACACCTGGAGGTGCCTTGTACAGCAGGCTTACCTTGTTGATGATGATGACATCAGCAAACTCGATCTGCTCCAGAAGGAGATCAGCCACGGCGCGGTCGTCCTCGGCCGCCACGTCAGCGCTGCGCTGGTGCAGCATCTCCAGCGAGCCGAAATCGGCCATCAGCTGCGCTGCATCGACCACGGTCACACAGGTGTCCAGGCGGGCGATGTCGCTCAGGTCCTTCTGCGTGCTGTCATCCAGGTCCAGGGTGAAAGTCTCCGCCACCTGCATGTACACCTGGCTCATGACAAAGCCCCTTCTAGTCCACATGCTGTTTGAACTGTTTGAGTCAAAGGTTAGGTCGCGCTGTTCCCTGGTGTTGACACTCTGCCACATGACGGGGACACCGCTGAGCACCTGACATGACCTGCCTGACAAGTGCGAGGCCGAGAGTTGCGCTTACACAGCCGCACACGCGAGAATGCGCATGAGATGTCTCATGTTGAAAGGTCAGCAAGCGATTGTGGATTGCTGCTCTGAGTGATGCTGTGCGCACCACACCTAGCTGTGGGTTTTGTTAGCTATGGCCAGTTACTGTATAGGTGAGGACAGCGGTACCTGCTGAGGCTCGCTCACGCCTGTGCTCTCGACTATCAGATAGCTGAACTTCCCGTCCTTTGCCAGACGAGTGATCTCCCGGAGCAGGTCACCCCTCAGGGTGCAGCAGATGCAGCCGTTTGTGAGCTCAACTAGCTCCTCCTTGGCCTGCATGGTGACAGACTCTCATGATGGGCGGTGTGCAGCCCAGAAGTATTCAATGTCAGACTCACGCTGCAAGCAATAGCACTTTCACTGCATCTGAGGTGGTCTGCAAAAGGCCACAGAATCCAGCAGCAGCTGCATGAACACAAACACTGATGCAGGTAGCTCCTCCTCAGCCCCTCGCAGACAGCTACCTCTACAAGTCATGGCACCAACTGATCTCTTGTCCAGCATGCATCACCCACGTCTACTTCGTGGGAGGGAGCCATCTGGAAGTCACCTGTACCAGGCTGGCATTCTTGAGAAGCGCAGCGTCAATGTTGAGCTCCGCCATATCATTGATAATGACAGCGATCTTGCTTTCCTTGGACTGTGTCAGAAGATGCCGCAACAGAGTGGTTTTGCCTGCAAGTGCCCTTTTAAGTAGTGCTTAGCGCACCGGTATGCCATGACACACCAGCAAGACCAATCGCAGGGGTACAAGAAGGGGGTGATGGTAAGGAACTTGGGCAAGCCTCTTCAGCGCTAGATGTGTGAGTTGCCCACCTGCCCCAAGGAATCCACTCAACAGGGTGACGGGCAGGCGTGTGTCGCCTTGTGACCTTGTTTTGCGCCCTGTGCAGCATAGTTGGGTTTGTTTTGGCAGGAGAACTACCATCTCCTGTTTCCTGTATGGCGATGGTGGCAACCACCGTCATGTGATGCAGCAAGTGTGTCCAACAAGCTGCGCTACAAACATGTCTGTGATGCACTGCGTTCGCCCCCCAGCTTCCTGTTAAGGCAAACTCATACGGATGGGTTCAAGAGAGCACCATCACGGATGAAGCAAAAGTGCACCAGTACCTGGCTGCACCGTTGAGGGCTTTGCAGCAGCGCGTGTTGTCTGCATTGCAACCATACTGAGCAGGCGTACCTACAAGATACGTCCCAGATACCTGCATCGGAGATCGTTTTGCTATCAGTACCCAGTGCATGTCGCTTGGCTGCACCAGATTTATAGTACGGTCATTCGCGTTGTGGCACGCGCCCGACATGCTGTCGAGGAGGCAGCAAGCCAGCGATCCGTGATTCGGACCAAAGGGGCTCAAGTAATGGGATGCAGCGTACCTGTAGTCGATGAACTCGAAAATATCGATCCGCACGTTTGCGGGCCGCAACTCTGCGGCACGCGCATCGGCGGCTCGAGGTCTGTACGTGTATGACCCCCTGACCCTAGCTAGGGCTCGTGTGCTCTGTGAACCGTTTCAGCTCCGCTTTCGTACGGATGCACATCAAGAGGAGCCTCACAAGGCGCCGCTATTACTTATGAGCGTAGCAAGAGGCTGGAGGACCGCGAGCGGTGCTGCTCAAGCCTCTGTGTACCGCAGAATGCGCCCATACATGGCATGTGTAGTGGACGCTGTGGCCGCCCTAGCGTCTGTAGCGTGCCCAAATAGTGGACATAAGCCTCAATGGAATGTAACGAAATGTTCAGGCGGCATCTGCTCTGGGCTCGCAAGGCTTAGGGACATGACCGGTACACCAAGAGGATGACCCAGGTCCTTGTCTGCGTATTGATGCAAGGTGTAGGTTATTACGATAACTCTATATTTACTGCTCCTAAGGTTCATGTATCTTGCTTCACGGTGTTCATTGCTATTGTACATTTACAAGATGGCATGTATGCCGCTCCATCCTTAGCCTTCTATGGCTCTACTAAGCACCCCAGAAGCTTCCGTTATAATGCATATAATCCTCACGGCCTTCTGAGCTACGATAGCCCTGTGTAGTATGAGAAAATCACCTGCACTGCTCCCGAGCCGAGGCAGCTACCAGGACGCATGAAGCTTCCTGCGTTGCCTCGGCTCTTGCCAACGCATCTCCGCGTCTCTGACATCTTTGCCCCAGCTGTAGTCATTGTTGTTGTTTGTAGAATCGACTGCGCATCTTCAGCGACGACGAGGCCTACTGGTGTACAGAGTGCGGACAGCATGATCGAACGCCAATAGGCAACATGGCAGGTGAAGAGTACATCAACGTGACTGCAGACGGTGGCGTAAGAAAGAAAGTAGTTTCAGAGGGCGCAGGAGAAGCTCCGCCGCTCCATGCACAATGCCTGGGTGAGTTGATACGTCACACCTGTTCTTGGTATAGTGAGTATCATCCCTGCCGTACGCCGATGAGCGTGAGAATTTCTTCGAAAGGCACGCACACTCCTAGTATGCCAAGCGGCATATGCCTCTTGAGACAACTGCTGGCGTTGCAGTCCACTACAAGGGAACTGTGGTGGAAAGTCAGGAGGTCTTCATGGACACCAGGAAGGAAGGCCAGGCCGGAGAACCTGCGCACATCGTTGCTGGAAGGGGTGAGAAAAGGCCTGATCCTTCAGCCTGCATGAACGCTAGGATATGCATGCAACTTGCCAAAACTGATGCAGGACACTCTGCATGTCAGGCGCGTCAGCTGCCTCAGTGCATGTTCTGTGCAGATGCGTCTCTGCGTGAAGTTGGGCTCAATCTGGCTGTGGCAACCATGCGCAAGGGAGAGCGATGTCACCTGAAGGTGCAGCCACAGTATGGGTATGGAGACAGAGGTGACTGCCTGCCCTTTCCAGCTTTTGCGATATGTCCTGGTCAAACCGTAACATGATAACAGTACAGTCAGTTACATCAGCGGCAGCAGAGAAGTGCTTCTGTGGAACACTGCTGTCAGGCGCCTCTGCTCTTCAGTGGTAGTGTTGAGCCCCATAAGTCAGACTCCCACATGCAGGCAGCTTTTCATTTCCCAATGTGCCACCGCGTGCTGAGCTGGAGTATGATCTGGAGCTCATTGACTTCGACCCTGCCAACGAGGTACTGCGCCACCCAACATACTATGCATGAACATATCCCATGCGTGCAGTTGTGCATTCCACACAAAGCAATGGTACCTGCAAGCCTTGGACACAGCACTGCCTCTGTGCAAAGTTTGTGTGCAGCTCAGGTCGAGAGCCGATTGATGTTGAGTCATGCTGTCCTTGCGCAGCTGAAAGACAGGGGACAGATGACATATGAGGAGCGCCTGGAAGCAGCGGAGCGTCATCGCATGACGGGGAATGCCCTCTTCCAGCAGGTGGACGGACAGCCTGTCAATGCTAGAATGTGTTCATTTGGTCTAGCAGACATTCCTAATGAGGCTTCGGAAGCTTCCAGCATGCTCCTCCGAGCTCTCTGTGTCTTTCTATGTACTTTTAGGGTCCTCTGGCATGTAAGGTGTGAAGTGAGACCTACTAGCAGCTTGCTCTGTGGTGCATCAGCAGGTGGCTGCTTCCTGCATGCATTGGCCTGACAGGCTTCCTGCTCTCAAGGAAGCTCACGGATGTGCAGGGCGAGCACACGGATGCCCTTGGGAAGTACGCCATGGCGCTGTCGTACATCAATGATGACTTCATAGTGCAGCTGCATGGGCCGCATGCAGCCAAGGCAGCTGCCGTGAAGCAGCCGGTGCACCTCAACATGGCCGCATGCCAGCTCAAGCTGAAAGACTGGCAGGGCGCTGAGTGGAATTGCAGTCAGGTATTTGTGGCTGTGAAGGCATCAGGTTGGATGCATCTGCCCAGCAGGACCTTATAGATGTATATGCTCTGAATGAGGATGAATACAACATTGAGGCGCTGCTGAGAGAAGTGTGTCCACATGCCGAGATTGAGATAAGTGCAAACTTGGCCAAGGAGAAGAATGCGGTGTGAAAGCTTTCGTCGGAAGGGAGATCCCATTGAGGCGATGTTGAAATCTTGACTTGGATGCAGGTGCTCCAGGAGGACAAGGACAATGTGAAGGCGATATTCAGGCGAGGAAAGGCGCATAGCGGCATGGGCCACACAGAGGAGGCGCTGCGAGATCTGCAAGCTGCTGCCAAGCTGGCACCCGCAGACAAAGCCATCAGCAGAGAGATTCAGGCAGTCAAGGCCACCATGAAGCGAGATAGAGAGGCAAGACCACATACTCTTCACTCAGGGTACCTGCTATAACTCGCGTGGACAGGGACACTAGGCAGAACTTGACCCGCTGATCAGAAGTGTGCATGCTTAGCAGCTACAGCGTGAACACATCTCTGTGCAGCAGCAGAGGACATCCTCTGTGTCCAAGGCAAAGAACCTGGTGACATTGCACACCTCCAGCACAAGCAGCAGAAACATGCAGCGGTGGCATCTCCTCTCTGTGCTGAAATGGGCAGACACATGGCAGCTGCAAGGCGCGGTGATGAACATGAGTGCCTGCATGCAGGCTCAGGCAAGGCTCTTCAAGGGTGCCTTTGGGAGTCCTGGGGATGGGAGGTCGAAGGGGCTATGGGAAGATACAGCAGATCAGCAGCAGCAGCACCGACAGTCCTTCCTTGAATGGCTTTGGGGCATTGTTGTTGCCTGCCTGGGCATCTTCACTCTGAGCAGGAGAAGGAAGGACAAGTAAAGGAGGGTGGGGAGTCGGCTGCAGTTAGTTGAGATGTGTCGTCAGAGCTAGGGACACGTGCCTGTGAGGGTTGTAGGACAGGTGTTTATGTGAGAGGAGCTGGTGAGCTACAGGGCCAGTGGCGCTGATTGATTACCTTGGTGCTTGACTGCGCGATTTATCAGTCACAATGAAAGTGCCGAAGCATGAGAAAGCATGATTGTGAATGTATTGCATCCATTCCAGCCTGTAACATGCTGTACAGAGCCGAGACAGCATGGCCAAGTCGAGTCCATTGGTCGTCGCGACATAATGAGACAAGCAGAGCTCATCATCGATTGAAACCCGAGCATATACACCACAGATGAGACCAGATATATCCGTTAAGTAGTGTGGGCAGCCCGATGCCCAGAGGTGCCCAGATGGAATCTAGGTTTTTCTTGGGCTACCGCAGCGACCCAGCAGCAAAGTCCACTCTTCCGACTCGCATTGGCAGCCCGGTAGAGACACGATCAAGCTGGTGGTGTTGTGATTTTGCGCAGAAAGGGGGCACGATGCATATCGGCTGGTTTGCCGCCATTTGCTGTATCTCATTGCTTGGCCCCGCTGCCGCCCAGTTTGGCGGCTTTGGCGGACCTGCGGGTGGTGATCCAATTCCTGCCGTCAAGTCTGATCTTCCCTACATCAGATGTGGCGCCTGCGAAGCATTGGCTAAGAATGCTTACCGGCAGATCAAGGCTTTGAAGGATGCCCAGAAGCCTGGAAAGAAGGTAAAGAGGCTAACTTATGAAGTTCGTCACGATTTTACCGACTGAGGTGTCTCAATATCTTCAAGCAATACGCTTGACACTATGTATTACGCGTGTGATCTAAGCTGGTCATGCCACCTGCTCAATGACTGTAAAGTGCGTCCCGAATGCTCTCCTCATGTGTTTGCAGGTACCAGAGCTTCAGATTCTCGAGCTGGTCGAAAAGATGGGGAACCCCAGTAAGGACGAGGGCGAGTGGATTGCCAAAATTGATCTGGTGGAGAGCGGCAAGGCGCTGAAGTTAGAGGAGCAGGAACAGCTGGGAAAGTGTGGACCAGAGTGCAAGACAATCCAGAAGGCTGTGGAGGACTTCCTTGAGGAGCACGACACTGACATCGCCGAAAAGCTGTGGCAGGTGAGAGCCCTCTCTCTGTGGTACACGATCTGACATCCAGTGGCAAGCTACCTGCGTATTGAATCCTCCACCTGGGCACTTAGAGTATGTGGTATTAATCCCATAGGCTCTGTCAGTCAGGGTAACCTACCTATGAGAGGCTTACAGACGCAGTGCAAATGCTCACAGCATGCGGTCATCCATGCCCGCCAGATATGTGTTGAACAGAGAGCAAGCACATGAGTGGTGTCAACCTGGTGCAAGAGCAGGACTGGATGTGGCTGAGCCACTGACAACGCTCTGAGCAGGCGTTTCCGCAGGGAGCATTCAAGCCCTAATCTTGACAGGGGCGCTGGTGGTGCAGGGGAAGCAGAACAGGGCGCAGTTCAGCAACTGGCTGTGCTACGAGGCGAGCGGACTGTGCAAGAGCAAGCCGCCACCGCTGCCCAAGGGCAGGAAGCCAGGGCCGGCCTTCCAGGCCATAGATCCTAAAGAGGCTGAGATGGAGAAGATGCTCGCGGGCATGAAGGTGGCTCACACGGCCAGTATCTATATCTGCCTCTACAAGCATGCAGTTGTCCAGCTGCTCGTAAAAGTCTCTGTGAAAACAACTGTGCAAGTGCATCTGTGCTGCATGCCACAAACAGGTGAAGCCCTGATGCGCAAGGACCCCAGAAAAAGTTGGCATTATCCTCACATGTGCTGGTCTATGTGGCATCGCCGTTATGCTGACTTCTATGATTCCTGTGGCACCTGTCATACATACCCGCCCCACCTGCACCGGCCTATAAAGGGCTTCAGGGCACATGACAGGCTGTTGTAGAATTACTATGGAGTGCTGAGCTGCAGCCGCATGCATGCAGGACATGGGCATGGGTGGGCAGGTGTACGACAGGGAGTCGATAGAGAAGATGTATGGCAAGGGCGGGGAGAACTTCCCAGGTAGGCCCTCTTTCCAGGCAGCCCTTAGGCACGTCATGGACAGCCCTGCTGCAATGCAGAGCACACGTGCATGTCGCGACCACACTCCTTCCCAATTAGATGTGTCTCTGCTAAGATGCCCGAGCTTGAGCTGAGCTTCGCACCTGAAGCTGTCAAACACGGAGGGTATCATGAGGCATCTGCCCACTCTGCAGACACGACGTGTAGTGTTGCTGTAGTGTTGCCCACCAAGCAGATGCTGGAGAGCTTGACTTCATAACAAAGTTGATGGAGACAAGATCAGATGTCAGATCATGAGAGCATGCTTGATTATTTCCGCAGGGGGGCCTGATGACGAGGACGACGCGCCAAGCGGCAGTGAGGGCGGCTCTGTCCTTGACAGCACAGTCGAGGGAGCGAAGGTATGCAGCACCGGCCTCAAATCTTCCCCTCATACCCCTCACATGACATGCCCTGGCACACAGATCCTAGATGCTGTGCGCAGACCACTGGTGTAGACTTTCACTTTGATCCCGATCTCTGCAGCTAGCGACAGTTCCATCCTGGCTGCATATGCTGCACAGACCCAAGGGCCTAAGTCTTGCGCTCAGCTACTTAGCAGGCAGCACCAAGCATGATGTTATTCTTGCACCATTGCAGGAGGTGTTCAGCAAGGCCAAGGATGCAGCTGGCGCAGCTGTAGATCAGGCCAAAGTAGGCCTCTCGAAGGCCTATGACAGCGCAAAGAACCTGGTGTCTGGTTCAGGGTCTGGCACTGACAAGGATGCCAAGACCGAGGAGTTGTGATGGCGCCCGCAAACACAAGCCCCTGCTTCAGTAGTCTGCTAGGAAAAGTGAAGCAGACAGTGCTGTTGGTTGCACATCATCTAGGACTCTCAGCACATGAAGTGTACAGAGCAGTTTTTGAGGTTTGTAACATGTACAGGCTGTGCCAGACAGCTGCTCATTGACGAGGTTCACTGTGACAAGGTCTGTCAAAACGGCCCCGCTACTCCATTGGACACAAATGAACTCACTATGACTGACTCTCTCAAAATCCAAAATGTTTGCCAAGATGCTCATCAGAGGCGATAGCCCCCAAGGCTTCCTGCTCAAGAGCCTGAAGCTGCTTGAGGAGGTCATTAGCTATCAACTAAGGGTGGCGCATGCCTTGCACCCACCCCAAAGAACGCACAATCTTTCCACACATACTTCAACAAATCCTGAGTGCAGCTCTGTAGCTACCTGTGTGCTATCGACCTGCCTCTGACAGCCTGGCTATGAGCAGGCCTTTCTACAGATACAAAGTCAAGGTCAGCACCTGGATGTCAGAACCTGCCCTTGCAGACCAAATATGGCATCCAGGTGCTGCAGTGTAGTACATGTACGTGTAGCAAGGTCTTTAGTGGTCAACCAGTACACCCTGCGAGCTTGTAGTGTTGTTGCTCATGAGAGCTTTGCTCTGCTGCAAGAAGAGTGTCTCGCTGCGAAAAGTAGTCATACAGTAGCTATGATCCTGGGTATGCGCCAACAATCAGCGCTCAAGGTTACAGCCAAAGATGGCCTGTGGTAAAATGCGTTGCAAAGCATGACCAGCCCTCAAGATCCAGGACTGTGTCAAACCAGCTGCAAGGGCCAACAAAGTGCACTTAGCATTGGCAGGCCTGACAAGTAAATCGACAAGGGAAATGTGCCTTTGAGGCACGACATAAACAAGGGTCTCAGCAGTCCTAGAGGCTTGATGTTGGCTATAGACAACACCAACGGGCACCTCCTGAACACCTAATGTAGCTGCGACACCTTGGGAAGGCATTGCAATAATGATTGATGATCATTGTGGAGTATCGGACCCAGAATAACAAGGCTCACGTGCCAATCTTGCACATATGCCCAATGGTCTTGCACACAGTGCATGCTCAGCTGCTAAAGCTGCTGTTACTTCCAGGCAAGGAGGACTGCAAAATTGCCAAATGTCAGGGGCATTAAAGCCATGCCCTATCAGGTGAGCGGGCTAATACCTGACATGGTAATGTCTGCAATATGGATCTCAGCATTAGATAGGCGATATGTTCTGTGGCTGGATTCATGTGGAGGTTGCAGGCATTGTCTAAATCGCTCTAGCGCATCAGAGCAACAGATTGGATGCTTGCATGGTATGAAACTCTTTCTTGATACTCAAATACAACCATCCTGCACCCTTTGGAAGGTCCTCAAAATTGGAGGCGGTCTTATGTCCTTGCGTGTCCACCCATAAGGAACAGCAAAAAGGGATGGATGTCTGTCACGAATCGTACAGGCCAGATGCACCACAGGCGGATCATTTGCTTAGCAGCTCATGCAGCTCTTCAGTCTCACCTCAGAGGCCTGGATTCTTTCTGGCACGGACTTTCAGCAAGCAACTGAAGCCCAATGGCAGTGCTGCAATTCCCAGAGCTGCCTGTTAGGTACTTGCCCTTAGATGGAAGGCAGGTGCACGACTTCGCGTTGGGAGCCCTTACCCCAATCCCTGGCGTTCAAGGACCCAAAAGATTCAGAAGGGGTTGTCAGGGGATCTGAAGGATGTGCTGCGACTCCACATCCAGGGAGAGGGCTTCCCGTCCTTCATCCCTGAGGGTATGTGGCACAGCTCGCAGCTCTCGGCGGGATTGAAGGAGCCTGCTCTGCTGGCGCTCATGCGGTCGTCATTCTTGTTGTCGTCAGCCTTGTTCTTGTCAACACTTTTGCAGTCATCGGTCTTATTCCTGTCATTGCTGTTATAGTCATCGTCCTCGTCGTCATCCGACAATGAGCCACACTGCATGCCGTCCTGCAAGATGATTGTCGCACATAAGAGAAGTTATGCTTCACGTCAGATTGCCAGAGGTGCAAGGCTCTGCCAGATTACCTGGCCAGGCGTATGAGGTATGCAGTGCAGGGGCTGAAAGGCACGCATGGTGACATTAAGAGTGGAAGTTGCTGGTAGACAGTCACCTGCATGTGCACAGAGCCGCTGCGCGATGCAGGGAGGCTTTCTGTGCGGTGGTGCACAGGCGGCCGCCTGAAGCTGACTTGCCGCTTCTGCCTAGGGTCCCCGTTCTGCTGCGTCGCAGCCCCTTGAGCAGGCTGCGCTGCGTCATCCTGCCCAGCACTGCCCGGCCCAGGCGCTGAGGCAGCCGAGCGCTCTGGCTCCTCGCTGCTGGTGGCCGGTGACAGGAAAGGGAAGCCCAGAGGTAGACGATCATCTGACTGGCGCTTGTCTGTGTGCTGTGGCTCCCTGCTTTGCACTGTCATGTGCTTACGCAGCATGTCCCGGAACTGCCTGCAGCGGGGACACAGGGCCTTATGACAGATAGTTTAGAAGTCTTGGTGAAGTCTCTGTGAGAGGCAACACTGACACATGGCATTGCAGCACCTGCTGGTCTCGCCATGCTCATCTGCAGAAATATGGGCATTCTAGATTTATTCCTCAAAGGTGGCAAGCGCAAAACATCCAGGTAGGCAGTTGGGACCCAGACTTCAAACTGTGCCACGTCTCATCGGCATGAGATTCAAGCCCTCGTCCAACTATACACCAATAAGAAGGATACTACGCACTTGCTGCTGGGCCGCTGCGGGAGGCTGGCTCTTGGACTGAGCCCACTGCTGTGGTCGGAGTTGCTCTCCGAGGAAGACACGGGGGGAAAGTCCACAGGGTACTCCACAAGGCTGCCTTTTGGGGGAAGCCTCAGGGCAGGCTTCTGGGCAGATCGGGCGGGTTCAAGCAGAGCGTCGCTGCCAAGTACGCTCTCAGGAATCATTAGGTGGCTGGGAAAGGACATGGCCCTCATGTATGCTGGTGCTGGTGCACTTGGCATGCTGAACGGCGAGGTCTTCCCTGCAAAGGCATCCAGGCAGATCAGTGATGCTGCAGGCCGGACCTCTGTCAGAACGCAGCCGCACACATGCAAGTCAAAAGCGAATGCAAGCTTGTACGGGGAGTCATACATCAAGCTTTGACTGCATTTTGCGGTAAGAGCTTACGTGAGCCGCTCTCAGAGATGGACGGCAGGCGGCCCAGTCTGAGCAGCGGGTCTGGAGATTGGGTGAGTGGGCCAGGTAGCCCCTTCTCTAGGTCCCACTCTTGCAGGGATGCAGGGTCGCTGTCTGCCAGAACCTTACTAAGGGCTTGTGCATTCTCCTTGCTCGGCCTGCACAGGCGAGGCAGCAAGTACGGACTGGGCTGAGGTTGCGAGGGATCCCCAGTCTTGTGCTCTGGAGCCAGAAGGGCCGCTACCGAAAGTATGTTCCTCAGATGCACTCTTATGGCGAGGCATATCGAGGCCATCACCCTGTGATGGGGCACAATGCCAGAGCATGGCTGTATGTGAGCACACTTTGGAGGGCAAGAGTAAAAGGACATTTGGCTGGCAGAGCACCCCTGGGTAAGGGAAAGGGCAGACAGCACTGCTGTCATGCAGAGCAGGTGCAGATGCAGCACCTGCCATAGGGTGATTCGCCGGGTTCGGCTGAGTTGGCGCGGCTGTGCGCAGGCGAGTGCTCCTCCATCGACAGGGGCTTGCTGCTGGTGCGGTCCATGTGGTTGCACAGCACCTTGTGTATGCGCGCGCCACCCTCCGGTCTCATCTCCATGTACATGCTTGCAGCCTGCGCAAAGGAGCGGGTGTCAGGCCAGAGACGTGCACGCTTGGAGCCTGTGCACAGGCTGCAACAACAAAGGTGTGAACAGGTGAGGCAGGGCTCACTGTCTGGGGGACAGGAACAAGACTCGTACTGAGAGAATCACGTTCTGGGAGACCGGAGTCAGCCTTCAGCGCTTAGACAAGCAGAGTATAGCACAGTTCTGATGGCAGCCCGACTCATGATCAGCAGGTGTGAATGCTGAAAGATGCGGGACACCAACCCTGCTTGGTAGAAACAGTCTTGTCTCACTGCAGGGAGATCTGTGGTGCCAGACACGCACTGAGCCAAGACAGGCTACCTGGCGGGCCACGCTGGTGGAGATCTTTGAGAAGAGCGCCAGCGTCTCGACGTGGATGTTGTACTCTGCGCGGATGGGCAGGCTATACATCGTCGCCTGGAACTCCAGCGCGGCAGAGCACAGGTTTTCCATGGTCTCCCTGGCGTCCTCATCTGCACAGCCAGATGCTCACTCCTGAGGAGCTCTCCTATGCTGTGGGGTCGCCATGCTCAGCTCCTATCAGATGCATTTTTCATGAGAGCACCCAGCAATCACCAGACCCCCTTTGCTGACACTAAGACAGACAGGCAGGTGAAGGCGGTAGGTAGGCTGTCGTGCTTAGCTTGTGAAACGCCCATAATCAAGAGCAAGCATGTCACCATGTCTCACGCAAACCGCCATGAGACTTGAGGCATAGTTCTTGCTGAAAGCTTTCCAGGCAAGAGCGCTAGGTGCTGCATGGCCAAAACAGCTGTGGTGACTCACCTGACTCCTTATTGATGATGAGGCCTGAGAGGCAGGTGAAGGAGGCTGCAATGTCCTGGCGCAGCTCCTGGATTAGCTTCTTGTGGATCACGCAGAGCCCCATGCGCATGTAGCCGCCCTCCATGTACATGTGCAGATTCCCCAGAGTCGTCAGGCACCTTCCGCACAGCCTGCACAGTGGACCCATGGTCACCCTCTTGGGACTGCTGGCTCCAGATGTCTGACAGATATATCATCTGGAAGCCTCCCAGCAGCCTCGCATAGGCAGTGCATGCGCGAGTTCCGGAACCTAAATTGAGAGTGTCGCGCAGCACAGACTCGTCGAATAGGGTTGCAAATTAATTGCAGCGGGGTGCCTGTCCAGGCTCAGAAGGCCATGAAGAATCGTGCATACATCATCAGTGTAAGCTATACCTATTGATGTCTCTGTAGACGCCCATGTTGTAGTGTGAGGTCTTCCTTCGGAACAGCCTGAGGTAGCTGAGCTCTGCAGTCGCGGGGCCGATCAGGGCCGCCATGTCCACGAGGTCCCGGTTGAGGGCCAGGCGCATCTGGTGCAGGCCCTCGTACTTCTGCTGCAGGCCGTCGTCCACATAATGCTGGTGCTCGTCCGTGCCGCTGCTGCCTTTCAGGCGCATGTCGTCGTCTGGGTCCTGCAGTGCAGCAGAGTTGCACCTCGAGCAGGGGATTGCAGGCCTTCATAGGACGCTGAAGCAGCCGCCTGGCATCTCTCCAGGGCTTACCGACTGTAACTGTAGCATACACACCCGCCTCTCTTACTGCGCAACTCCAGTGCCTTTTCAATGCCTGGTATTCCACATATTTGAGGGAAATCGTATGACCTTGCATGCGCAAGTTCACGGGCTGGTGTTAGAGTCTGAGTGGCAGCATGGCGGGCAGTGGCTCACCTCACAGAATTCGCCCATGAGGTAAAATGCCAGGTTGCCCATGCGCTCCAAGAGCTTAGCGGTGCGCTTGCGCAGCATGGTGCGCGCCCGAATGGGGAACACCACCACAGCCACTAGCACAGTCAGCAGCACGCCAATCAGGGCGCACAGCGACAGCTTCAGCCGCTCCATGTAGTTCTCGTCTGCCGCCCGGAAGCCTGCACAGGCAACACCCTCTGGAACACTCTCTAAAAGCACCTCCGGCACTTTCAGCAGGATCTTTCCACAAAAGTATGCGCTGTAGCAGTACAGACCAGTTGAAACAAGTACAGTGCTGCCGCCCTCACATACGCTAAACGCAGCTTATAGCATATGGAACAGGAAGGCTCTTCCTGTACAAGTGAGTAAGCTCAGGAGGGAGCAGGGGCTGTAGGTACCTGGTATGGCCACGATTGGGTATGTCAGCAGTGCAAAGGAGAAGGCGGACTGCATCTTGGGGAAGCGCTCCTTGTTGAGCGCTAACAGGAAGCCAACGAGCGCCATCAGGATACACGCCCAGACAGACTGCACAGCCACAACGGACGGATGAAAAGTGACGCCTCGATGCATGAGCATGATCAGGCACTACGCATTAGGCGCAACAAATGGGCCACAACGCATGGTGTGAGGCCCATGGGCACACCACAGCCTTTCCACAGGCAGTATGATTGTCATCCTCACAAGGACCTGTGTCAGGTGAGGCAGTGCTGCTGCAAGGCATGCAGTAATTGCTGCTATACTCTTGAGCAGATGCCTAAAGTACACGACACATGCATCCGAAGCACTGGCCGGAAAAGGGAGGGAATGCGCACCATGGTTTTGGGATGGTTCTCATACGAGAAGCCCAGAGCGAGGCCTGAGAGGAGCGCAATGATGAGAATTCCGAGCGCTGCTCCCACGACAGACCCGACGATGGCCAGCAATGCGCTCTGGAAGGTTGCGCCCAGGTTGTTGCTGAAGGCCACAACTGCACATTTCTATCCCGTCAGTCCCATAGCGCTACCGGTCCAGCGCTAGGTCTATCTTCATTGGCAATGCAATGCGACCCCGCATAATCCCTTACGCCGAGGGCAAGTCCTGTCGCTAAATGTGCCGCCCATCTGGTGCATATCTGATAGCCAGAGGGAAGGTCACTAAGGGCACGCACGCTGATGACGTCCAAAGCACCTTACTATGGCCTCTGTCACAATGCTGGTCAGCTCCTGAGCACCCACAAGCAGCGAAGGCCCCGCAAAAGCACAGGCTGACTTGCATCAACATGAAGAGTGCGCAGGACTTCTGCCACAATGGTACATCTGCTGCGCACCCACTGTGATGACGATCCACACGGAAGCCTCCCCCAGGAGGTCGAAAGTCTTGTTGACAACGATGAAGAGCATGCCGAGCCCAATGGCTATTGCTACCTGCAGTAGCCACATCAAGTCATGTGCGGGCTCCCGCTATCTGCACATACCCTTACCTGCACTGCGTTGCCTTGATGGCACTTATCCATATACAGTATCAAGTACGGGCGAGATCAGAGGGGGTTTGCTAACCTGAAAGGCAATGCGAAAGTGTTCGCTCAGGTAGCCCAGAGCAAGGCATCCTTGCTTCCCCCTGTACAGCGCTGCTCTCGGCATTACATCGGCCGCTTGCCTTCGCTAGGCATGCTCTGCAGCTGATGCTGCAATCACGTGGCAGCCCGCCTCAGCAGCAGGCCCAGCACAACGATCCTCGACGTTCGCAACTCCGACACACGGTTAAAGCATCGATGACAGTCCGATAGCAACAAGTCGCATTTTGATGCATTCAAGATCACATGGATCACATGATATTCGTTTGTGACGTTTGTCCTGCTTCTGTTCAGAGGGCCGATCACTCGACAGCTCTGCGCACGTCAAATGTTGGGTGTGCGGAAGTACCCAGCTACGTGCTTCAGATCGGTCAAAGGATGAGCTCTGCGCAGGCCTTCGGCCGCCAACATTGCTCAGACGGTATTCAAGTCTGTTGCCCGATGAATTTCGACGAGTTTCAGGTTTTCTGAAAACCCTATGGGTCGATAGCCTGCACAGAGGATCTGCTACTGGCACTTTGAGGCGGACCAAAAAGCTCATATCCGGAGATACCACATACAAGCTTGGAGACTTGAGAGCGACACAGCATGTTGGCAGCCACTCACCTGGCCCCAGCGCCGGGCCATGGACGCAGTGCTTTTGCAGACACACCGAAATTGCCTCGAACCTCGCGCCCCAGGCACCTGGCAGTGAACAACTCGGCAAGCTTCAGCGCGCCTCTGGCCCCGATCAACGAGGAGACAAGCGTGCAGCTTCCCAAGGGCATTGACAAGATCAAAGCCATCACTAGCGGTGAGGCTCCTGCTCATTTGGCGTGTTGAAGCAGGCAGTGTCTGGTCGCCTTCCTATGTTGACCAGCTCATGTCACCCTGCTCATCCCTGCTCTGATCAACCCTGCATTCATCAACTGCATATCCGGGCATCATGCGAATGGACAATCAACTGAAGGCTGTCCTAAATGGTGCAGGTGTGGGCTTTATGATTGGTGACATACTCGCACAGAAGATCACAGGCGGGGATGGCCTGGACGCCTTTCGCAGCTTCAAGCTGGGAGCAATCGGAGCAGGCTTGGATATCTTCAGGCAGGACTGGGCCGGCAAAGCAGACGAGGTGAAGGACGGAAAGCTCGCGCAGGCAGCAAAGGCCGTGACAGCACAGGCGTCGTGGGGCCCTATCGTGGCGTGCGGCATGTATGCAGCAATCAAAGTGGCAGAGGGGAACCCTGGAGAGATCGTGCAAGGCGTCGAGGTACGCAAAAAGCTCTTGAAGGTGGAACCTGCTTCTTGACAGCTTCTAGGCCCGGCATTTGGACCTCGACGCTCTTCTGGCCTGGTTCTCTCCCGGGTTTTGAGCCCTTGTCGACCTCTTCGATCATGCAG
The DNA here is from genome assembly GCA_000812005.1 of Coccomyxa sp. LA000219. NCBI lineage: Eukaryota > Viridiplantae > Chlorophyta > Trebouxiophyceae > Coccomyxaceae > Coccomyxa > Coccomyxa sp. LA000219. The sequence continues at coordinate 1,605,428 of KN714657.1, forward strand.
TCATGATCTCTGGAGCACGGGAGCTGTTGTGACGCCTTTCGGTCGTGAGACGTGTCGGGGCTTGAGAGGTTTTCTAGACCGGGTTGTTCCTTGCATTGTTCCAGATTTTCTGACGCTTGTGTGCCTTCGCATAGGACAAGATGGCGGCTCTGCTGGTGGCGAACACGCTTCTTTGGCCCATGGCCCGCTTCCTGAACGACAAGTTTGTTCCAGAGGAGCACAGGGTGACAGCCAACCACATCATGACGGTAGGGCACCACTTCGCGTGCTGCAAATGCCATTCATGTGTTGCTGGCAAGCACAGGATCACCCAATGCACCACTAGAGCGGTGCAGTGCAAGTAGAGCACAGTCTCATGTAGTCCTGCAACATGGTGTGACAGGTGCATGACCAACCAGGGATGTGCTTGTGAGGGAAATCAGGGTGTGTTCCTATTCTAGTGCCTAAGCGGCTCTGGTATATGCTGTGTCTAAGGTTTTTAACTGAATTTCTGGCAGGTGGTGTGGAGCGCCTGGTTGTCTACATTGGGGCATGCACCCATGGTGGACCCCACAGACTTCTTCCAGAGCACTGGCATTGACCGAGCAGCTGAGGGCGTGTCAAATGCCATCAGCCATGCAGCCGCCAGCCCCTTTGGCGCCCACGCAGCGGCTGCAGTCTCTGGCGTAGCACAGGTGTGTTCAGCATTCAGGGAACTTGCTACACAGACAAGAAATGTGGCTGGTCCGGTCAATCATTGTCATTATCCAATATGTCAGGAGAGAGTGCTAGCTGGGGTCGTATCATCAGACTTGCAGAACAGAGCACCTGCAGTCTTGCAAGCACAGCCAGCTGTTGTAAAGGAGTCTCATGCCTCTAGTGTTGCATGCACAGAAGTTGCTGCATGCTGCACCTCTATGGCTTGGCAGGTCCTCCAGGCTGTATGTAGCGCGCTCTTGCCTTGCTGGCCAGCAAAGGCCATGATTGAAAGGTTGCTGTCTCATTGGGCTTTGCCTACCTTGCAGGGTGTGACTCAGTTGGCGGAGCGGTTGCCCTCCTGCCTGCTGGAGAAGGCCTTCAGCAAGTCCCTGGACGTGCTGTCGCCGCTGGCTGCTGTGGAGCGCTCCCCCTCGCAGCTGCTCGAGAATGCACTGTCGCTGCCCCGCGCCGGCACCCTCGATCTGGTCCTGGAGCGCTTTGGCAGCCACCGCCTCTGACCTAGTGTAATCTTTCCTGCCCTGGAGTGCTCGCCAGCAAGTGCCTTTGGGCAATTCATACGATCTGGATCCGAAGCTGTTGGCAGGCACTGAGGAACGCATCATGTGTCCAATTCTCTCTCTCCAATAAGGCGCGCATAGTGCTGTGCGGGATTTTGGAGGTGAGCCAGAGGCAGGCTTTGTGAGCCCAAGGAAGCGCTGCTGTGCCAAGGTGTGGAGCATTCACAGGGTACCCCCACAATCTGGGGTGTGCACATGTGGAAGGGGCACAGCAGCCAGATCAGCAGTGCTATGGTAGCCTGCAGCAAGGAATAACTGTATCTATTACTCAGCCAGTGTTGTTTGCTGGGCACATGATGGTTGTCAGGAGGTTTGTAGCTTTACAAAGAGGCATTGGGCACCGAGGACATGACATCAGGCAATTTGCAGATGCCTATTGTCCTCCCTGCTGCACTCATGAGGCATAGCTTTGGCCCTCATGTGCGGTTTTCTATTACAGTGCATGCTTCAAGAAAGTTCGTGGTTCCATTCATGGCAGCCCAAAGCGGCATGGCAACCTCAAAAGCAGCCTGGCATTAGGGTATGAGGGATCAGGAGTATCTCTGCACTCTCTTAGCAAGGGAGGGCTATGCCAGAAAGACAGTGTATCAGCCGCATCAGAATGGCTCCAGCCCAGCACATGGTTCGTGCCCAGTACTGCATAGAAGTTGTGGCTGGGGCATTTTCAACCCCTGCCCTAGAACTTGTTGAGGTTCATATGTCAAGTTCAAGATAGGCTAGGAGTCCGGTCTCTAAGTGACGCTGCTGTGTTCAGTGCCATGCCCCCAAAACATGCTCGCTTGGGATGGCCAAGAACTGCTCAGCTGCTCAATTTGTTGAGGTGTGTTGTTGCTGGTGCTTGCACAACATGCAGTCTTTGTCACAAGAATCTAGATTTTGTCAGCTTCCGTTCTACAATCTAGGAGGAGATGATACAGATGGTTTGGGAATGCTCGCTCTGTCCAACGAGACACTGCAGCTCATATCACTCATGTAAGCTGTTGAGACTCTTGATGCAAGGATGCGCATATTATGTATGTCTTCAGGCTGATAATCGATGCTTGCATACAAGAACACTGTGCTGCTGCCTCAGCGTGAAGCAAACACAGCGCTGCCCTGATAGAACAATCATCATTATCCCATCTGCCCTTCTGCAGGGTGCTCAAATGCTGATGGCTTGCAAGTTCCATGATCCCTGTCTTTAGCAGACGTTACCTTCCCCACATGCAGGCGCGTCCGATAATGTAGTCCAAATCCTGAAAACAGTCCTTTGTAAGAGTGCAGGGTGTCTGCGATGGGCACCTCGGGCGGCCCGATGCCCAGCGATGAGATGTCCCGAGACCTTGGACTGAGAGCATCTTTTGCAATCATTGGAGGAACGCCCCTTCAAGCCATGTGTGCAGATAGTGACTTTTCGTGATACGGTGTGACACACAAGGCCCAATACGCTGTGCATGTGCCCCACATCCAAGTAATTGCATACAGATGCCGCGCGAATCGAGGTGCTGTGGTCAAGCACAGGCAGCCCCATTGCCCACACAGAGGGTCAGATATGGCCCATATTCTCCATCCTTCACTTACAGAAGCCTCAGGCGACCCAGCAATCCGCAGTACTTGCACGAGAGACGCCGGACCTCAGGTAATCTTTCTAGGCAGGTTGAGGCCGAAGTGATAATCACAAAAGGCATTCGCAACCCTTTGTGACTTATTATAGATTGTGCCGGTGCCTAAAGGGGTCCCTGCACAGTGCATTATGTCCTAGACACCGGCCTTGTCAGAATCATGCAATGAGAAGGTAGGGATAATGAAGCTCGCCTGTGCACACTGAGCACCCCTCAGACCGCTGAACGGGTATCAGTCGAGCCTTTCGGACAGGGGAAGTCGCAAGGGCACTCAAGGTTTGACCTTGTGCATGTTCCTGCAGCATCAGCAGGGAACGGCTCTGGACCTGCAGCGGGGCTTGAGTCTACCATTGTGGATGACACTGTGATGGCTCTCCTGGAGTCAGTCAGGATGGGACAGCTGGCCCCTGCAGCAGCTGCCATGCAGCTGAGGGAGCGCTCGGCAGGCTACCAGCAGGTGTGCAGCGCAACAACTCCCGCGCCAGATCTAGCCTGCATTGTCTGGTGCGGTCAGCGGCCTGAAGCAGAATGGAGCATTTGCAGGGCTACACAATGTTTCGCGCAGCCGGCATGTGCATCAGCATGCTCATGTGCATGTGCATGCAAGACTCACACAGGAGGAGACTGATCAAAGCTCCAGCGCAGGTCCTGGACTTTGCGCAAGTTGACAGCTGGCGCGCGCAGAGGACGGGCTTCCCCGAGGTCGTGCTGGGCGCGGGAAAAAGCGCAGAGCAGATAGCGGCCATCATGCGCCAGCTGGCGCAGAACGAGCAGGTCGTCATGGCCACACGAGTCAGCCCTGAGGCATGTCACTGCCCCATCCTGAACGCTCCCTGCTCGTAAGTGTGCCTGACTGGTTGTTCTGAGGAGCAGATCAGATCATAAAGAGGGGCCCCAGCGAGGGCTGCATTCAAGGACCCATCAGCAACATCAGCAGCGCTTACAGAGATTTGAAGTGTTGGACCATGGCATGAGCATGCTATGGACTTTGCTGACCGTCTTGCTGACGCTTGATGTGCCCTGCCATGCAGGTGTACACAGAGGTTCTGCCACTGCTCCCAGAGGTGCAATACAATGTTCCAGCCCGGATCCTGACGCTCAGGGCCTCGGGAAGCAGGAAACAGCCGCGTTTGCCAGGTTTGCCTCCCATGGTGTGCTGTGTTATCAGGAATATCTTGAGTGTCTGCGCCTTCAAAAGCCTTGCAGGACCTGAACAGGTGCTCAGGGACTTCTTGGAGTTGCACTCTAGGAGGCCTGGGGAAGAAAGCTGTTGTACATTGGTTGTCATGGCATCATTTGAACTCATGCCAATGACCTGCTGTAGGCACTGTGGCGATCATCTCAGCAGGCACGTCAGATGAGCATGTTGCGGAGGAGTGCCGCGCTGTTGCAGAAGCCATGGGTTGCTACTCATTCAGGCTGGCTGATGTCTCCGTAGATGGTCTGCATAGGATACTGCACAACCTCCCAGGTGAACCACTCTGATCCTGAGCTCTGCTGACTTGGGATGCAGTGTTGTGCAAGATCGCTGTGACCTTGCTGTGCCAGTGCCAACGAGAGTAAATGCCATGTGAAGTCAGGACCGTATACCTTATAAGCCAGTCTGACGATGCATGTACCGGTTGCAAGAGCCACATGTCAGCATGCCCCCTTACACGATCAAGACAACTGCCTGTGCTATGAAGGCAAGAGCATGGGCAATATGTCGACGATGTCCTTATTGGTGCGGTGCAGCTGTGCGGGCGGCTGATGTGATAGTGGTGGTTGCGGGCACAGATGGAGCGCTCCCATCTGTAGTTGCTGGACTGGTGGAGGCCCCTGTCATTGCGGTCCCAACATCTGTGGGCTATGGCGCCGCCTTGCAGGTTCGCGCCCCAAGTCCTGCATGTGGTGCACATTGCCCTTCATTGCCTGCATCCAATCCAGTGCTCCAGGGTCACAACACCTTCTGGATCAGTGCATTGGCACCGAATTGACTGCTGCAGAGGAATGAATCACTCATTCCACCTATACCATCTGTGTCGGTACATCAGATCGTACAATGCCTGTGTGAACCAACCACCGTGGATCAAGGCCAGTGCTCCTCATCTTTGTGTGATTGCAGGGGATCACACCGCTGCTTGCATCGCTCACGGCATCCTCGCCGGGCGTGTCCGTGGTCAACATCGACAATGGCTTCGGCGCGGGCATGATCGCGGCGCGCATCCTGAAGACGGCGGCCCGCCTGCGCGCGCAGGCCCTCGCCGCGGCTGCGCCCGCAGCGTCAGCACCCGCCTCGTGAGCCAGGTCCCGGTCTTGGGCTTCCAGGTCAGATCAGTCGTACTAGTACTTCTGTAGCAGGAGCATGACAGGCGTCCAGGCTCAGCAGTAGGTCCTTGGGATGCAGAAACTATTCTATATGCATCTTTACCCCCCTTCACCTCCCAGGGCAGATCCAGCTCTGCTGCGGCTAGCCAAGGGGGCGGGAAAGAGGTTGCACATCGGGCGTTGGGCCGTCGAATTCCCCTCCAGGAGAGCTGTGTTTCTCTTGAGAGGTACATGATCGAAGACAGTGTCTGTAGGGAGTAGAGGCACAGCATGCTTTTGTTAGGAGGGTCAATTGCAAGGCCACAGTCATCCCACCAAAGCATTGGAGTCGCGGAGCACTCTGCACTAATTTCATGCTGCATACAATGCAGCATATGCAGCTGCGGCACGTGCGCTGCAGTGTCCATTGGACAAGGATACTCTAGGTAGGCTGGCGGTGTAGGTCTGGTTTAGCTTCCTGTCTCTCACTGCTGGCGTGAGCGGCCTGTTTCTGGTTGACTCACCCAGTGTGGGAGGAGGCACAACTCCTACACTTATGGTGGAACATCACTGAAGGGAATCTGCAGGCAAGTAACATGCCGGCGAGGGATGATGCTGTCTGGTTGAATGAGCAGTTGTGTGTGTGTGTGTGTGTGTGTGTGTGTGTGAATCTAGCATGACCTGGAGGATGTTCTTAAGGGACAAGGTGCCAGGTGCATCTGCATCTACAGCTGTGGCCATGCACTATCTGCGCTCCTGAGAGATGGTCATCAAACATGGTCATCAAACACTTCAATAGTGATTGACTCCAGAGGTATTGTTACAGCCGCATGTTGGTGCGGATTGTGTAGGACTGTCAACGTCTACTATCTAGGCATCGTAATCAACTGCCTGGTCTACTCGCTCAGACTCGAAAGAAATCTCTCTGTAGCTCTAATTGATGCTCACGAGTGAGGAGGAGGCTCATACAAGCACACACAATCATACACATTGCCTTTGAAGAGGCTCTCCGCAAGGTGCTGGTTCTTGATCATTGCTAATTTCAGTGCTGAACACTTGAACCGCGATCTGCATATTCACACCATGCTTGCTTAGGCATCCGATCTCACACTTTGTCGTCCTAAGTCTGGTCCGAACACCACGCAATGCTTTATCCATAATTTGACCCTTTTTATGGAATTATGGAACATATTGTAATCTCTGCTGTGGCTGGCATTGTAGCACCAATACCTTGAAGTGCTCTCTTGTTCCCAGCTGCAGACAAATGTGATGGAATCCACTCTGCCAGCAACACCTATTCAGACAAATTGCAAGCTTGAAACGTAACCTCCATGTCAGGTCACCTTGATAAGGATGCATGAGAAGGCGAACATACTTGTAGTTGGTGTGGATGGCTCTGCCCATGCCCTCAATGATGACCAAGTCTGTGCCCACTGTGGCGTCTGCCAAAGTGTCTGGCACCCGTCTGAGATCCAGGCAGGGGCTGCCCTGCCCATTGCCCGTCACATACAGCCGCGCATCCCTGCAAGGCAGTACTGGCACATCATTACTGCATGACCTGTGCATATTGCATGGAGGGCTCACCAAGCCATGAACAGGCTGGCGTGCAAGCCGCTGTTGTTGGTGGCGACGACATTTACAGAGAAGCCACACAGGATCGTAGACATTGCGTCATGCCAAGCCACGACTGACCTTGTTTGCTGTAAGGATCGCACAGGAGAGTCATCTCTCGGCCGGTCCAACCCTGCACACAGCGCCAAATGCTGTAGCCTGCCTTGACACACGGCTGATGAATGGAACGCAATAGTTGGCTGCCTAGGGACTTCTGATCCAGTGCATCACGAAGCATTCACACATGTAGGGTACTTGTCACAAGTCCGTTCTGGCATACAGGGCCTCCATGGCTGCCAGGCACCTGTGTGGGGAGGAAGCATGCAAAGAGCCCCTGCATACAGTCAGCAGCATCCTCACCTGCTGCACTGGGGCTGTTGTTGACCGCCCCTGCATGATCCAGCAGCCGGCCGGATGAGGGGATGCGCCTGCGCATGCCGGGGTAGGCCGGCATGGTACCGCCATTTGCTTTTAAGGCCTTGAGAGCCGACAGGCGTGCGGCCTGCAGGCATGCCATAGCAGTCTAGTCCATTCCATTGCAGCCCAGGACAGGACAAACACCACCCATGTGCTTCCCAGATAGCCAATCAACACCCTCTCCCAGCCACAGTGAATGGAGAGAGGGAAGACACAGGGCGCGTAGGACATTGTCAGCTTGTTCACTATGCCATGTATGACGTCCCCTGCTACCTGATCTTGAGCAAGCAATGGCAATGCATAGAAAGCTCCCTTCACTTGACAGGCGCACCTTGAGAACGGGGCAGATCTCGCAGACGGACTCGAGCAGGGTGCGCAGCTCGGCGCAGGTGACGTCGTTGATGGCGGGCAGGCTGTTGGCCACCATGACCACCTCCGAGCCCATGCGCAGCAGCTCCCGCGCCAGCGGAATCATGCCCAGCACCACATCCGCGCCTGCATGGCGCCATGCAGCTCAGGTCTTGTTTATTTCAGGCAGGCAGGCAGCAAGCAGCATGTTTGCAGCAAGTGCTGCTGCTCGGGCGATGATGCCTTTTCAAGGGTATGCAGAGGTCTTGACCACCTCACGTCCCCAGTGGACCGACACTGACAGAGCAGCCATGAGAATACACTTTTGGCATGCTCAGCAGCAATACGAGAAATACAGCAGAAGCCCGCAGCCTAAGGTTTTGATAGGATCTGCTGCATGATGCTCCAGGCAAGAGCACTTGAGAACGAGCGGGATTCCGGCTGACCTGCGTTGTCCACAAACATGATGACTCTGCGGAAGGGCGACTGGGGGACGTCTGCGTCAGGGCCCGAGGCGGCCGAGCTGAACCACTTCTGCGCCAGCTCGTCAAAGGTGTCTACCCGCCACGGCCGCCTCGACAGCTTGGTCCGTGCGTCCCTGCACCATCACTGTGCATGTGATGGAACATTCTCCTGGCCTGCTGCACAGTTTCCAAGAAGGAGTACGACAGCTTGGGGCAAGCTGCACACAGGCTGCGCTGTGGCAGTCTGATACACTTGTCAAAACAACATAGACGAGAAGATTCTGTCCAATGATACCTTGAAGAAGAACACTGCGCACTGAAGGATGCCGTTGGACAAAGTCTCCTGGCTTGCAGTGTTTTAACAAAAGCATCAGGCACTGTGTCAGCAGGGCCCAGCTAGGCTAGCAGCCATGATACACAGGATCACAGGGTGCACCTGTAGATCTCCAGGATGGTGCCATTGTGGTACAGGTCCACGCAGGCCTTGGCTCCCCAGTCAAAGATGTTGGCGGCCAGGACGCCCTCGATCAGCGCTGTCAGTCGAGTCCGAGGGGGCATGCCATCCAGCTCCTTCAGCAGGTCCGGCAGCACCTCCAGCGCTGCTGCATTCTCCCGCTCCTTGTCCTGCCTGCATGGTGTGGCACAGCGCTGAAGTCTTACGGCCATTATATATGAAGGCCATGTACACAGACAAATGCCATACGACCTTGAATCTTTCATAGACTGAGGGTCTACAGCTCTCACTCACATCAGCAGGAGTGCGGCATGGCCCATTCTCGCAGGGCTACACAAAGGATATCTTAGGGGAGTCCAGGAATGCTAACACTTGTGACGCGCCTGTAGACGTCAGAGAACCCGAATTCCCGCAGGCACTCCTCGCGCATCTCAAACAGGTCTGAGAGCCCGAGGCGGCCGTAGGCGCCCGGCTCGATGCGCATCTTGGCCAGGTGCGCAGCCAGCGCGCGCCCAAACGCCCTTGCTCGTCTTCGGCCACCTGCATGCGGCTTGCTTCCGTGAGTCCGTCATCATGAGCTTCCTGTGTGTCCTGACCATGGAGGAATGGTGCTCAAGGTTCTGCATGCCGCTGCCTAAGAACAATACATCACTTGGTTGCGATGCCCACAGCAAGGCGTGACAGGACGCTCAGCTTTCGCCATGGAATCTCACTTTACATTGACACAGTATTGACCGCCCCAGGAAGGATGCCTGACAGGCTTCTGGATGGCCCATGCAGCTGCATCGACCAGACGTGGTTGCCCAGAGTGCTGTGCACAAAGCAAACTACCTGGGGAGTTTCCCTCGCTGGCGATGGCTTTCTCGACGATGTTGTCGACCTGCTCCCCCAGGATGCTGAGCCAGTAGTCCATCTCCGGCCGGTTGCTCCAGATGTCCAGGGTGTCCGGGGAGTAGCTCACCGGATCCATCAGCAGCGGGAAGGTTTCCCTGCAGGGCAAATGGCTTCATGGTCAGCACCTGTGTAGCAGAAGCCAGGGCTTGATGGGTTGCAGGACGTCCACAGCCATGCCTGCAATGGCTCTCTCTGCACCACTGAGTCACAAGCATATCTGACGACATTACCCCCCCTGATGAGTCCAGTCCACACCAAAGTTGCACATTATCTTGGGCTGAATGCCTGCTTTGATCAGGATACTGTATGGATCCACATGAGGGGAAAGACATGGGCTTGTGGGAGAAACGAGGAGGGGGGCACACCTGAGGGGAGAGTAATGGAGGACGCCCAGGTGGAGGTTCATCTTGGGCATGGGGGAGCTGGCCGAGGGGGACGGGCTCTCCATGAAGTCCGAGCCGCTGCTCTCCCGGGACAGGCTCCGGCCCGCCTGCGCCCTGCAGCCAGCAATGCTCTGCATGACGTCTTGGGGTTTTATGCCCACATCTTGAAGGGGCACAAGCAAGGGGCTCTCGAAGGAGAGGCAGTCGCTGCTCTGCCTGGGCAGGATGTTGTCTGCCACATCCTGTGTCCCTGCAGCAACTCTTTCTGCCTGAACCATGATCATGCCACCTGCAGGCTCAGGGGAGCAGCCTGTCCAAAACTGCCCTGGATCGCAGCGAATGGCGCCCAGCTCTGTCTTCTGGATGTGCGAGCACCTGAGGAGAGCCTACAGAGAAATCCAGACACCCTGCGATGAAGGTGTCAGCTGAGGGCGCTCGACCTGAGCGCTCAGGGAAGGGGGGAGGGCTCACAGGTCGTGCTCGGAGCGGGCGGCCTCGGTGGCCTTGGTGCCCAGGCGCACAAACTTCTCCACCCAGTCCACCTTCTCGGTGACGTCGCTGAAGGCCGGGCCGCGCACCTCGCCGCCCGAGTAGGGGGCGCCCATGCTGAAGCGCTCCACGAAGCGCGCCCGCACCTGCCATGCCAGGTTGTCTTGTCAACTGTATGAAGAGGGATAGATTGTATTGCGGGTTGGTTCTGATGCCCCAGTGCTGGTCGACTCTGATGCTACTCCTCGTGTATGCAACATCTCAGACAAGGCAATAGCTGCTGCCGCCCGAGGCATGGTGGATGAAGAGGCACAGCAATGGTGCTACCATCCATCAGCAGAGGCGTTGCCTAGATGAGTCCTCCACTTATACACAGCCAATGCTCTGCCTTATAGTTGAGGAGGGTAGGGGGCTTGTGCGCAATCTTAGAGCGCTCACCTTTCGAGGTTCTCGGCCCACAGAGGCGGGCTGGTTGGGCGGTGTCATCGGGTGGACTTTCAGGAAAGCACCCACTGCGCCCAGGAACCCCTCATGCCGCAGGAACCTGGCAGACATGGTCCCCTGTATGCGTAAAGAAGGTCTCAGCATACCAGAGCATGGCGAGAGACATTTCAGAGCTGCTGACAGTGCAGTGCAGGTTGCACGTCCTTCAAACACCCGATCTTGGCTCGGGCCTGGGGCCAGAACATACGCTTCCTGCCACATGAGTACAAATGGCACCCAACATGTCAGTACATCAGGCGAAGCCTAATCTCAGCCCTCAAAGCCCAATTTATCCCTGCTAGACACTGGCAGCGCTGGGTGTTCAGTATCCATGCAGGGACTGGAAGGACGCTGTTCCCATACCTTGGACCAGAAGCGGATGGCGAAGGAGATGGTCTCCATGGTGTAGGGGTGGCCGCGGATGTAGAAGCCGCCGAAGAAGACGCGCGACAGGTTGTAGCGCTTGGCGTTGAGGTACGCCAGGTGGCCGATGTTGTACGACACCATGCGCGTCAGCGCCATCGCGATGTCTGCTGGCGTGTAGTCCTCCAGTTCCTTATCCTGCAGGCCCGTCAAACTGGCATTGGCAGTGAGTGTGTCACTTTCTGACACTCAGGGCAGCAGAGGAGGCAATGTCTGCTGGCGTGTAGTCCTCCGGCTCTTTGTCGTATGTGCCATAGTCCAATTGGTGAAGGTATGTGGTGGCATCAAGCACTTGAGAGGAAAGTGTGGTAGCGGCTATGCTGAAGCGCTTGGGGTGAGCAGTGGTGTAGTTAACAGGCTTCTCTAGCCTTTGAAGCAGAGTCTGACAAGCTCTCAGCCTCATACACAACAGCACTTGTACATGCAATGTGCAGAGGCTTGTGATAGAGATGCAGGGGGGGTATCATACACAGAACTGCGGTGTGAAGGATGCCGGCAGCCCTCACCTGAGAGACAACTTTGCCGAAGGAGGAGGCGATGGTGGTGGCTGAGAGGCCTATGGATGAATAGTCCCTGTCCCCATAGATGTCTCCCACAAGCATGTCCACCTGCGTAGTCACCGTGTGCACCTAAGAAATTGACAGTTCGCCTCGACCTCTATGAGATGGCTCAGATTCGACCAGAAGAGGTGTCAGCGGGAGCTGCGCTCATGCCCTGCAAGCTCCTAAGGGATACAGGTGCCAGTGAGCCACATCGGTACAGGTGGGTAACTGACGGCTTACCTTCGAGTTGTCACCCTTAGCGCTGAGCTCCAGCATCTCGTCAAAGCCTCGGCACTTAGTCATTAGGCGGCACAGGCCCCAGAATGTTCCCCCTCCGAGGGAGGACCCTGACACCCTCTCATAGTTGCCATCCCCCGACACCTTCAGCATGCTCACCCCGGACCCGATGTTCACCAGCAGGTAGGGGTACAGGTCCGAGTCCGCTGCATACGAACGCACCAACGTCAGGCATCAACTCCTATTACAGTCTGAGACAGGAACTGTAATTTAGATATGCACAGAAGAGAGAATTGCACTGACAAAAATCTTGGATTTTGCCTTTGTGCTCATGCCAGACCTGCTGGGCCATGGAGGATTTGGAGCTGCATTCGTGCAATAAAAAGGGTGGGTGTGGGGAGACATAGCATGAGCGTCGCCACTGAAAAGGTTAGCTGCCCCAGTGAGACTATCCCGAAGGTCTGGAAGCTCACAGTTGGAGGGCGTGAAGACGGTCTGGCTGTTCTCATACATGAAGGCCTCGTGGTGAATGGCCTTGAGCAGGAAATTGGCGCCCCCCACCAGGCAGTCCATCTCGTCCTCCTTCTCCAGCAGCACCCCCAACCGCTCCTGCACAGGCACTGGAAACTGTGACCATATAGCTCACAGCTGTGCCTGGCACCTTATAAGTGACCGTAGTTGGCATTTTGATCATATTGGCTGCCTCCTGCATTGATGCAAGCTGAGCATCTCATCCTCCTTCTCCAACAGCACCCCCAAGCGCTCCTACGCAAGACGCCAAGGCATTGTATTGAGGCGGGGCACTCCCCACAGCTGCCCTCCCGCCAGACAGCATTTTGTCTATCTAGCTGTCCCATAGCATAAGCGTCTACCAGACCTTTGTTCTCTGCAAATTTGAGGGACCCACGTATGCCTGAAACCATATTTCAACCACATCTTGGCAAGCTGAGTCCTTGCACGTCCAAGCTGGACATGGAGCTGACGTTGACAGGTCTGAGACTGGAAGACACAAGCTCCTGCGCATGCACTGATATCTGGCTGGGTTGCGAGTGCAGCGCTCTCTGAAAATGACAGCTTCACGCGTACCTGGAACATCTCTGCAAACTTGTAGGCGCCCCCGCCCGTGGCAACCACCCGGACCTTCCCCTCAGGCTCGCCAGCGCCATTGTGCGTCCGGTGCAGCCCCTTGGCCTCAATGAAGTCGATGCAGTCGTTGATGCGCTGCGTCTCAAACTTCACAAAGTGGAGCTTGCCTGCACAGGGCAGGGCGCTCCTGAAGACACGCTGTACCGTCCGCTGCTTGATAAGCAACAGCGCTTGGCAAGGGTGGTCTACGACTTGCACTGTGCTGCCCAAGACATGTACCAACTGAGTGCTGTCAGGTGGAGACCTAATTCATTACTGTGCAGGTGCCAGCAACTTCAAGCCTGGCATGAGGATTTGCCTTACAGTGGGAGGAGGTGCACCGACAGTTTCAGCAACAGATGAGCTGATAGCCTGGCAGGTGCCCCCAAACTGTGAGCGTTGTGCCATACAGCGTGGTGAGAAGATCTACAGTCTCACCGCCAGCATGGTTGCGACCCTTCTCACTTGCATCCCCCGACTCCGCCTGAGTGTCTTCAGGAGAGAAGTAGACCAGCTTGATGAGGGAGCCTCCAATGTCTATGGCTATGTGGCGCACGAAGTCAGCCTGCTGATGGGGCAGCACGATACTGGGAGCGTCCCTCCTCCTCTGGTCTGCAGCAGGAGCAAAGGCCCAATGTTAAGGCAGCGCTTGAAGCTTCTGAAGCTGCCCCGAGATGTAGACTGAGCTCAATAGGCAATGCACCGATTATGAGCATGCAGGGTAGCGTGCCTGTTGGCTGGCTGATGACAGCATCGGTCAAGTCTAATGCGATGCCTGCCACTGATGGGCTCTGCTGCCCGGCAGCGAATGGGCTGTCACTGCTGTCGCCATGGTGTGTACCAGAGTTATCATTGGAGAAGGGCCCCTGCGTGTCAAAGGTCGCATGCTGTCAGCCTGACTGCATGAGTGCCTGTTCGAGCAGGATTGTATTGACCACGAACTCTGCATCAAAAGCATCTCAAGCCACGGACTGCCATGTATACCTCAGCGTCAAGTAAAGTCATTTATATGCGGGATGCCTATATACCTTGTCAGGCAAATGGGGGCTCCCGGGAATCATTTCAGCAAGCAGGCCCCATGCTCCCCCTCGCTATGTTTACCAGCACGTTTTCCAGCAACAGCTCCACCCCGCAACCCTGACAATCCACAAGTAGGAAGAGCTCGCTCTGAGCTCTTACAATCCGGGGTTTTGTGATCGATAGTGCCACATGATGGTGTAATACCAGGGGAGCCTGTTCTGGCCCAAATGGTGCCAGATCGATTGCCAATGATTTAGGACCGACGACCCTGCACCCTGTCAACACAAAGGCGTACCCAGGTCCATCGATGCTGCTTTACACATTCTTGCAGGTATCAATCGTCTAGGCACCTTCAGCTACCCTGTCAGGGCCCTGATGCCGTCTCCGCCCTGTACAGACATGTCCAAAATCCGGAACTCGATCCAAATATGGGTCAACTGCAGCTGCTAGTGTGGCTTGCTGTGTTCAGTCAGCCGCCCACTTCACCATGCTCAGCATGTAGCAGTAACTGGTCCGCATGAGTGGCTGTATACTTTGCTTGCTTATACATCTCCCCTCCGCAGCTGTGCTTGCTACACCCCAGGCTGTCAGAATTCTCATTCTACCTTTACTGCGTCCCCATCCTCCTTCACACCAGCTGCCTTGCTGGTTTCAGCTCCATTAGTATACGTCACGTCTGACACGGTAGGGCCTGCGTAAGACACATGCCCGCTCTTAACAATTGCCAATTCCAATGCCCACACCGTCAGCCCAACCACAAGCCAACCAGATAGCATAGGCTCCTGCATACTCGGTGTGCGTCTACACACCAGCCAGAACAGCAGGGCAGCCACTCTCGATATTGCCTGACATTCCAGAGAGCCCTCAAGGATCAATGGGCTCACCTGACTGGATGGGCGGTGCAGCTTGCCCAGTCTGGTCATGCTTGTCAGCGGTGGCAGCCTCCTTCTTGCGCTGCTTCCGGGGAGGGTTCACCATGGACACCACAATGATGGCCACCATCAGGAAGTGGCCCAGGAAGTGCACAGAGTTCCAGGTCTTGAAGGACAGGTCAAAGTCCAGCAGCTGCACAACAGACAGAGCAAATCTTTGAGGCCCAGTGTCTGCAGCATCATGCACCGATGGCCCATGGTGGGGCTGAATGGAAGCATCAGCCATAAAGAAGATGTGCAACACCAGGTATGCATAGCTTTGGGTTGCAAGTGATAATTATCAGTGCTGAGGAGCGCGGTTGCACACAACTCTGGTGACTAAGCGTATTTTAAATGCGGAACACCACCCAGCGACCAGACCTATGATGCAAGGGGACACCTCAGCATACACACTGCAGCCCCCTCTATACTTTTGTCAGGGGCAGGCTGGGTGTCCTGGGAAGGCTGAGTGACTCACCAGGAACGCAGAGGCGCTGTAGTTCAGGATGAAGCCTGTGTACAGGAACTTCACAAACTGCCACAGTGGGAATGTCTGGATGAATCGCCAGCGCTGCGGGAGTCCCTGAACATGCAGGAGATACACATCGGACATGAAGCAGCACTGCAGGCTCCTCACAGCTAACAACCCCCCAACGACGCGAGAGCAGTTCAGGCATGTTCAAGCAAACGTCACCTCTGCATTGATGCAAGGGGAGACGCACCTGCTCGTATCTGTAGATGACCTTGGCAGACTCAAACATGAATGCTGACGTGGCAAAAAATAGCGCATAGCCAGGGAAGAGGCCGTGCCAGATGCCCGCCACTAGCTGAGTCAGCAGCAGGGTCTTGAACGTCGCCTTCTTGCTCTTGGGCGTCAGCCGCTCATACACATCTGCAGTTGTCATACAAGTGCTTCACATCAATGATTCCATGAGCTTGCAAGTCAGACCTGCATTGGACTATCATGCTGCCACTTTCTAATGATGACAGAATGTGCTGACAGATTCACAGTGCTCAAGAGGCTACCTTGTGTGACACGTATGCCCCCATGCGTGGCATGCTGGTGAACTCCTTCAGCCCATGCAAAATATGTTGCAAAGTGGAGAGTAGGCGAGGGGCGTACATCTGCGCAGGAAGTTGCCGGTGCAGGTATTCCAGTGGGCCGGCAGCTCCGCAGCGCTGGTGGCAAACTCCACGTGGCTGATGCGCGTGTTGCTGTAGCGGTCCCAGCGCGCGTCGCCCTTCTCATCCCAGCCGTTGAAGCAGAAGCCGCCGAAGATGAGCGCTGACTCAGACACCGCCCAGGCAAAGTAGTACTTGAAGCGGTATATCACCGCAACAATCCACATCACCGCAGCCCTGCATGTTGCCACAGAACTGCTTAGAATTTCTATGGGGGTCAGTGTGGCAGCTTGTTAATATTCACATCTCAGGGCATGCTCTGTGGACAGCCTCCCCTCAGCATAAATCACATGGGATGGGAGGGGGTAAAGGGCAGAGCGAGGGTACCTTTTGAGGATGCTGAGGCTGTAATACCACTCTGTGGTCAGGGCATGCACAGGGAAGTACTGCACCATATAGAAGTGCACTCCCAGGCAGACCAGCGCCTTCAGAAACCTCAGCGCCTGCAGCATGAATGAGCAGAGTGCTGGTCAACACAGTGCTGCTGCCCAGCAGTCCAGGCGACCTTTTGACACAGAATGGCATCAAAAGGAGTCCTTGGCACATGCTGAAGCTCTTTAGCAGGCGTCCTTGGATCCTGACAACATACAGTGAGAGCTCCTGTTCAGTGTTGACGGATAGTGTTACTTGAAGGAAGCATCACTCACCCCTGCGCCATATTGGCTGCTGGCAGTAGGTCTTCTAGACTTGGGGTCCCAAGCCCCTTTCCGCTCCATGTAATCCTTATAGTCTGAGAGCTCAAAGTAGGGCCCCGCCAGCAGGTTGCCAGAGGCAAATGTGAAGGAGAGCCACTCCAGAGGCCTGGGCAGCTTCGTCAGCCTGTGCCGCTGCTGATATGGCGAAAGCTCCTGTGCACAGGTGCAGCGCCTGATCAGGCTGATGCTTCAGGAGTGAAGTACTGCAGCAACAATGCTTGGACAGGAAGAAGAGCACCCTGCCGGTAGTCCTCAAAGTGAGAATATGGTGCTGGAAGAAGCAGAAAGGATATTGGAATTACCTCTGGCTTCTTCAGACCATCCTGGTAGCTGACCCCAGCTGTGATGAGTTTCAAAGCTAGCACCATCATCGCTCCTACATAAGTTTCATGTAAAGATCAGACACGTATTTAGCCTCTCTGTCCGCAGTAGGATGTAGAGCAAGCAGCAGGTGGCTTGCAATGACCTGCTTCTACAAGTCTCAGAAGCCCACACGCACATTAAGGTGGGAGCAGGTGTGTGCGGTTATCTGTGTCTGATCTGCGCTTGTGTGAGGTACATGTAGCAAAGATCGCACACCTGTGAAGTCCACATTGCCCTGCTTCCATGCCTCCCCACTGGCTCCAGCGACATGGCTGCATGTGATCACAGCCCAGATCACACAAATCCATGGAAACATGCCTGTTTCTAGAATATTTGAGCTCCGAATGCAGTTGCCGACTCACATGCCTGCCACACAGGGCGCTGACAGCCCAAAATCTCCCAGGAGCAGCCCAGCCAAACTCACACGTCTATATAAGAGGAGTATTGTGTCAGGCATGGGCAGTCAGCGCACCATCCTATGAGGTATGTGAAGTTGACCAGCCATGACAATGTAGCGCTGTAGTCCTGAAACTGGAGCATGACCAGGTATGTGAGGATGGTTGGTACGAACAGGTGGAACACGCCATTGCCAAAAGGGTAGTAGAGCAGGGCAAAGCCTGTCACAGTGGCATAGATGTGCCTCCCTGCAGGAAACGAGAGACGGTTAGGCTTCTGCCCGCTACTCCCGGGCGTTGCAGCACCAATAAACTCATGAACATGTCGGCAAAGCACCAAGGTGTCCGGGAGCTTTGTCAGTATGACTGCACTTCCGTATGTACAAGGCCAGGCTGTAGTACACAATATGGTGAGCGAGAAGGATACTGCGACTGCGTATGCCATAATCAATCACAGGATTGAATACCACCATCTTGCTTACCTCGCACTGTTGGAACAAACTTCAAAAGCAATCCGACGACTACCGAGGCTAGGAAACTTGCAGCAAAGCGGACCATGGACAGGGGCATGCCCACTGCTTCCGTGATATCGTGCTCATACTGCGCAATTAAAGAGAGTATATCCTGACCGCTGCTCTTCATTTCTGTCTCTCCGTGGTGATGTGGTGCCCACACTAGCTCCGGAGTACTAGGCCATGCCCTTACAGAAGACTGCGCTACTGCGCCCAGAGCAAGGTGTCAGGTTTTCCTGCGTTCTTCACAAGCACAGAGCTGCCACTGGTCCCCCCTTGCTCTGCCAGTCAAGTATGGAGCGGTCAGATTGCTGGTTAGTCACTGCTGACAATACTCACTTCAAGCCTGCTCTCCAACAGCTGTATATACACACTCTTGTTCAAAGGGCCCTGTGTATGCTTCATGAGGTTCATGCTTGCAACATGGAAGATTTTAAGCTTGAGCTAGGTCGCAGTGACGAGAATACCGTTTACTATGAGCTACATCCTGCTGACCCAGGTGAGACATGAGGCTTCCAACTGTGCTCATTGGGGTGCATTAACCGCCACTGTCCAGTCTACAAGCTTGGATGTCACACTTCTGTGCTTGAAGTCTACATTGCTAATGCTGCGTCTTCGCAGCTTGTTGAGAAATGCAGCCTGATCTGTACTGCAGATGCTTCACCTGACGCCCTCCGGGAGCTTCGAGACGCATGTATAGCTATTCTGACTCCATTAGTTAAAGGCTACATCTGGCAACGAGAAGCATTCACTCTGCACAGTAGCACAGACCAGCACCCCCCATGGAAGCTAGATAACCAGCCTCGTGCAAATGGCCATCGACACAGCAACCTGGGTACCTTTGCAAGCCGCGTGTCCTCGTTCCTCTGGGGCTCGACGCGCTTTGACGACAACGTAGAGGACGAATGGTTCATCACATGGCTGCTTTTCGAGATCACCAGGTGACAGCCCTGGAGGTCTCTAATACAGCATGCACATACCTCTTCTCAATACCACTTATGGGCACAAGAGCATGTAGTCACATCGCTCTACATGCTGCAGGCGCATCCCAGGAGTGGCAGCCAGGGTATGGGACAATGATGGGGAGTTCCTGCTGATAGAGGCTGCGTATGCCCTGCCCAAATGGCTGAAGCCAGAGACAGCCAGCAGCAGAGTGTGGCTGCTGAACGGTGTGATGCACATTGTGCCTCTCCCAACCGCTGCAGCACCAGACATACCTTCCTTCCCGTCCCTTCAGCAAGCCAGGCAGATAGTGCAAGGAGACCAGGTCTCAACAGCAGCAGGTGCTTCCCTCTGTCCTGCACACCTAATATTCACTGCTGCCTTCAGTATTTGCCATTAGAGAGTGCGCCATGTCTGCAGAGTGCCACATTGGGATGGCATCCCAGACTTACACTTTTTGGGGCAAACTTCGTTGCACAGGGGAAGGCTGTAGCAAAACCTCAATCAAAAGCCAAAATGGTTCATTGGGCTGATACAATGCAGGAAGGTGTCCAGAAGATGGTGCTGCTGACTGCCCAAATGCTTGCTATTGCTCCTCTACAATGAGACTTGCTACTGTGCAGGACCTAAGATTCAGCAGGCGGTGGCTGCCAGGCTGAAGGGCTACCCGCAGAAGGCTCACAGGCAGATGCACAGGGCAAGGGTCATTGTGCCTGCCAAGGTAGCGGCTGTGCTGCATGCGGATCCTCATCTGGCAGGGCCATCTGTGGATGCCTTTTACAACAGGGATGTGGATGACATGCAGGCGGCCGCTCGTATGCGTCTTTTTGCTCCACAGGTAATGCCTATCTCGAATTTGCACCACTAACACTGCATCAGGGGCAACAGCAATGCTTGCTCCATCTGTCTTGGCCCTCTGGCATGCTTGCAGTCACCTTCTCCCAATTACTGAGATGCCTAGTAGGATTCAAGCTGATTCTGAAGATATCTTCACAAATGCTGCTGGAAGCGTTGCTTCCTCTGGCGCCTTTGCAGGGATGTCATATGTGAAGCCATCGATTATATTCATGTTCTACTGGCTGTCATGGTTATTCGACTGTTCTGTTGAACACCATGTATGGTGCGTTACAGAACGCGGTTGGAACCCAACGTAGGGCACACCGGAAGTAGTATGCTCATCCAGCTTGCGGTCTGTGCAGGATATGCTGTCAATTGTGGTGACCCTCAACCGCTGTATGTACGCTCAGCTGGAGCAGCAGGAGTTTGAGGCTCCTAGCAGCTTCAGCATGCCGCCTGCCAAGTCACCGCAGCATGCAGCAGCGCAGCGGGGCATGAAGCTCAGCTGCGGCTTTGAGATGCTGTACGCAAAGAGCGCTCCAGCTGAGGTGCGGTTTGCAAAAATTGCAACTGAACTACGCAGTAGCAGGGGCCTGTGTAGCCTTCAGATCTGTCAGAGCTGCTACGTGCTGTTGAATAACACCAGCAGCGACAGAAATGAGGTATATGTGCAGGCCAAAGAGGAAGCAGCAAGCAGCGGGCCAGCCCAGGAGGTCAGTGAGCATGCTGTGAGTGGCATGCCAGCATGGCACACTTACAAGGCTGACCTGGAGCAGAAAGGTTATTTCCAGGTGAGACTCCTATTCTCTGCCTCAGCGTCTGGCAGACCTATATGGGGTACACATATACCTTGTAATATCAGAAGCCTTAATCACCTTTCAGAATGTTAAGAAGATCCAGTTCGCGTGTAGACGGCAATTGCATAGCAATTTCTCAGTAAGTGCAAGTCATGCAGACAGACATTAGTCTTGTTGCAGGGAAATATTCCTGGCTCTCAGAGGCACAAGGAGCTGCTGCAGCAGGCGCTGCAGACCTTCAAGCGCAGCGCTGCATACAGGCAGGCCATGGCTGCTGCAACAGGCCCTGCCAGCAGGATTGATGCAGCTCTGCAGAGCACCTCTATTGAAAGCCCTGAGGATCAGCACACGCTGGAAGAGGTAACTCGCTTGTATCTCTGCATTGGTGAAGAGGAACATTCGTCTGAGCTTAGGGAATCATCTTTCTGCAGCCCAGACTTGCTGCCACAGTAAAAGCTCCCCCTTAGATAGGTGAAAAGAAGGCTCGAGTGATTGTCCCTTCGCACCCAGTGCTGGGCAGTGACTTGATCTGTGATGAGGTTTGGCAGTACATCTGCGGTATTCACACAAGTCAGAGGATCTTCTGTGCATCCTCAGGCCATGCAAGGAGCGGAGGATGATGACTCATGGATGAGGGATGGCGCTGGTGACCTGGAGCGCGAGCTGGCGGCCCGGGAACAGGAGATGACAGGGGCGCAGGCAGCCTCATCAGGCACCGACTTCGACCCTGACAGCCTGGCACAGCGCTTCAGGGTGCGCACCTGTCACTACCGTTGCTCTGTTCACACATTCCCCTTTTTGTCAGGGCAGCCAGCCCTAGTGCTCTTGCAGCAATGAAAACGCTACTTCTTGCTTCCTGGTCATCCCGTGATGCTGGCTGCATGTAGTCTCCCAGTCTGGCTGTCCCTGTGGGTGAAGGCTGGAGTGTGAAGGTGCGACTTGAACAGACAATGCCACAATTTCTGACAGGTTTTGGGTGGTGCATCAATGGGTCATCAGTGCACAGTGGCGTGCCCTGCACATCGTCTATGAATGATATTGGAGGTTGTCTGAGGACTTTATTCATGTGTTCAGGCATTCATGGACAAGGAGGCTGGGCAAGAGGGTGCAGAGGTTCCCAATGCAGCTCCAGCTGCAGGTGGCAAAGACAAAGTCTCCATGGACTACAAGCGCTTCTGGCGGGAGCTTGGGGATGCCTTGGGCATGCAGCCAGGTATTCTCAGCAATGTGCTTACCGCCAAGGCAGCACGAGTGATGCCTCCGCACCCGGAAGACCGACAGATGAAAGAGTCAAAGTGTGAGACGCCACAGGCCGTGTTCCTGTGCTGAGCGTCCGCCTTACTCGAGGCTTCAGTGCAGGTGACTCTGAGGGCTTCCTGGATGACATGGAGTCGGACAGCGACGAGGAGGACACCTCATTCTATGGGGAAGCCATTGATGCGGAAGACAGTGACAATGACGAGGAAACCGGCCAGAATGAGGCAGTCTTCTCAGCGCAGCGTGCAGAGCGTGCATCACGCAATGCTAGCTCAGCCTCAGCTGCAGCCCCTAAACCCTCAGCCAGCAAGAGTAAGACAGCGCCCGCGGATGCAACTCCCCTGGCTGCTGGAGCTGCTGCGGCAAAGCCCTTGGGCACGAAGGGTTTTGCCTTCCGCTTTCCTACAGCTGCTAAGGCCAAGCCAGTGGCAAGAGAGCCATCCTCACAGCCTACAGCAAAGAGCGGCAAGCAGCAGTGGCCGCAAGCAGCATCTGCCAGGTCGTCTGAGAAGGGACCCCATCACACTCTGAAGACAAAGGAGCCGCCTCTACCAAAGGTCCAGCAGGCGCATGAGGCAGGAAAGGAAAACAGCGCGCATGACGCAGAGCAGTGGGATGCGCTGACGGAAACAGACAGCGATGATGACTTTGGGCAGGCGGGCAGCCCAAGCTTCATGTCCCAGTATGCGGCTGCCATGGATGCTGAGCTGGGCAGCTCCAACATTGGCACCACCTTTGCCAGGCCGCCGCAACCCAGCACCAGCACAAATGGTACGCTGTCTCATCAATTTTGATCTTTACCTTGCCAGTGGTCTGGTGTCATATCCTTTACACAACTTGTGCATGCAATTGCCTCTGCCTTTGTTGACCATGATGGGTGCTCAATGCAAGTGCCTGAAGGTCAGCATTGTCATGCAGAGGCTACATCTTCAGCTGCGGAAGGTCATGTGGATGAGCTCAAGCCTGTGGACCTGGATGTGAACCTGGTGGAGAATCTTCTGGCATCATATGCTGGGCAGCAGGGCCTGCCCGGCCCGGCCAGCAATCTGGCAGGCCTCATGGGCATCAGTCTGCCCGACAACAAAGATGACTTTGCCTAGCCACCAGTCAGCTAGAAGAATGCATGTCATGCAGCATGACCTGTGATCCCGATGCATTGGCTTCACCTCAAAAGCACCACGGTGTGTTAGGCTTACAAAGGAGGCGTCATGCGATGACAGTCAGTGCTACTGCGTATTCTGCAACACGAGAAAGGGTCTCAACAGAATGTCGGAAGGTAGCACTGGCTATCTAGGACCTCCTGGCATGCATGGCCAGTGCTGAGATTGCTGTAGCAGCCACAGCCCCACACAGGAGAGCAGCCCGCTTCACGTCCAGGCCATTCATCTTGCTGCTGTCCTGCGTCGCCAGCCCCGCAGACGAGATGTCCGCCTTCTCTATGGAAGCAGAGTCACGCTCCTCTTGAGGGCGCAGGGGCTGGAAGGTCACGCCGTCCTTGAACTCCTGCCACTCATCTGCTAGCGCTAGCGCTCTGTTGTTGGCGGTCGCATCCTTGCCCTCCTTGTTGTACGCAGCCTCCCCTTGCCTCTGCACAAGCAATGTGAATCTACCTCAGCACACTTCTCCACAGCACATGCTGGAGGACGCATCAATGCACCTTACAGCATGCAGATATGGCTCTCACGCATTTCTAAAGCTCTGAGGCTGCGCACATCAGAGCAATGATCTGGTGTAAACGACCCACAAACTGGGATCTGCACCGATTCCCACGCAAAGCTGCTCGGTGATGCAAGTTGCACAGGATGCGCTGACCTTGGCATGGTCTAGGATCTTGGTGACGCGGGGGATGCGCTTGGCCTCAAAGCGCTCCAGCGCGTCAGCTGTGAAGCCGTACTGCTGCACGTGCCACGCCAGCTCAGCGGCGTCCTCCATCGTCATGTTGAGGCCCTGCCCTGCAGATCAGACAGCACGCCTTGAGAGATGTGAATACAGAATGCAGAGAGGTTCTGCTAAGGCTCAGTGCTCACTCTGGCATTGCTCGACAAACATGTGGTACTGTTGTGTCTGGCTGCCCGCTGCACCATACTATACATTGAGATGCAAGTACCATTCTGCCACAGACAAGCCGAAACACTGACCTGTAGGGCGCACAGGGTGGGCTGCATCTCCTATGAGCGTCACTCGGCCCTTTCCCCAGCGCTGCTCTGGGTATGATTCCGGTGAGCGTGTGAAAATGCCGTGCTCTGCTACGGTGCTGGGGTCCGTCTGCCTCATCAGGCTCACCAGCACCTCTGGGTGGTCCTTGAACAGCACCATGCACCTCTGCGCAGCACACTTGCGTTTCTGAAACAATCAAAGAACTTGCGCACTGCGTTGTACTGCCAATGACCAGACATGTATGATACAAGGCAAATGCTACAGAGTACAGCTTGCATGAGTCCTGGGAGGACCCTGGAACTTATTCTGCATGTCAACCAGCTGGGGTAATGTCAGTGCTTTGGCATAGAGGTTAGTCTGGAGTGGAGGGCTCACATCCAGAGCATTCTCAGGGCTGTCTGACACAGCCTGCGTCGAGGCTCGGAAGGCGCCTCCATTGCTGGGGTCAAACTTCACGCCTGCAGCTTCCAGCAGCTTGGCTGGAGCTGCACATGTCCACACCATGTGGTCCTTGCTGATGGGCAGAATCAAGCCCAGCCTGCAACCATGTCCCTGTCTTGAGCCAGGAAAGGGACACCTCCCTCCAGTTGATACTCAAGGAGCATGTCTTGCCTCCCAACATCGGCTGCATGATCGCCTATGGCAGTGACCTCGCGGTGTCAATATTGCCCTGACATAGCAGCAACAGGAACCAAGAAACACAGCGTGCTGGGCCTGGAGGTGTTGGGCCTGGTAGCGCCACATTTGATGTGACAGCTGCACAATAGTAGTAAACAGGCAGGGGACTAGGCCTCACTTCTCATCGCCGAAGAACCACTGCGGCTTCTCGTGCACCTTGTCCACCTTCAGCCGGGCTCTCCAGAACACTGTGCCCTGCAAAGTCCACAGCACACCATGTGGGCACAGCGGACTCACTTCAGCCCTGAAGGACTCACTGGAAACTCCCGCAGAACCCGGCTACCACTTTTGATGTGATGATCATGTCTGTCGGTACCAGGCCCTAAGACAGTGCAGGGCTCACTGTGCACACCAGGGGGGCTCACCGCGAAATCGGGGGGCCCGTCCTGGAGGCACTGCTGCCTCACTGCTGAGAAGTAGCCGTCTGCGCCCACGAGCAGCTTGCACCTGAGGTGCTTGGGCTCGCCGGCTTCTGTGTAGCTCACCTCGACGCCCTCCTCAGTCTCCTCATAGTTCTGAAACCTGCAAAGACAGCACTGTAGGTCTGTATTCACCCTGCAAGCACGTGTTATTCGCACGTTTGGGTTTTCATCAATATCAGCTATATGCCTCTTCCTATGATCTCCACATGCTCCCCGTAGATTGGTGCGTAGGTCAGGAGCAGCCATCTCAGCATAGCCCTCCAGGTCCAGTCGTTGAGCTCTGGCTGCTCTGCTGGAATGTAGACATGGTGCAAGATGATAGCATGCTCATCCGCGCTTGAAGATCAAATTCTGTAGTTTGCATGAGCAGAGCTCAGGCACAGGGTCATGCGCATGATCCCAGGCCAGGAGATGGTGGTCAGAAGTGGGTCAATGTCTTCAGATGTACCGTAGGCACACCTGCTGTCAAAGGTCACTGTGTCTGCGGGCAGCAGCCGGTAGAAGGCCTGCTGGATCTCGTACCAGCCCATGAGCGTGGGCGAGATGCCGTACTTCCGCTTGGCCTTCTCGGTGTCGTTCTTGTCCTCTCTGATGAAATTCCCTGCAGAAATCCACATGCTCGTTGGCTATAGCCTGCACTGCCTCCGTCTCACCGGACACTCATTGCCCTCTGTAGCATTTGAAGTCGCAAATCAGCAGAGACATGGGCAATTGCTGCCAAGATGGCGTGCTGCGTTTTGTGCAGAGCTGACAATGCATCCTCCAGCACATACATGCATGGGCCCGGGAGACATGGTGGCAGTGCAGGGGGCACACCCTTGTGGTCGTTGATGACGCTGCTAGACAGGCTGAGGCCCTCAGCGTTGAACCACTTTCGGAGGGAGGGGTCTATGGCTTCTATGGCTTTCATGCCGTTGACATCTATGCCAATACCGGCTCCCATTGGCCTGTACTGCTTTGCACGCTCCAGTACCTGCACAGCATGCCTTGCTGAAGGTACATCACAGCAGCCTGAGGAAGAGGTCTCTATAGACGTCTGCATTCTGTTCAGATGACTCCTCGCATTCCTTCTCAGGACATGAGCTGGTGCAGCGACGGCTTATGCAGTGGAAAGAGAAGTCGAAGACGCTGGCAAGGGATATGGTTGACGCCCCTCTTTACGACACCAGGAGCTGTGTACTTTACCTTCACTTTAATATCTTTGACAGCTCTTGTCAGGCCCAAGGCAGTTGAGAGTCCTCCTGGCCCTCCCCCAATGATGACCACATCGCAGTCTGGAGGTCTGGCGGTCATTGCCTAGGTGAACACACCGCTAGTTCCTTTTTGAGACTGTAACTGAATGATTCAAGCACACGCCGCTCGGTTTCCTGCCAATCAGAGGGTGCGAAGTGTCTCCGGTGTTCGACCAAAATGAACCCGGCACGGGAAAGTGCGAAGCTAGAAAGAGATCCAGGCGTTGCTTTGCCTAGTGCTAGATATATTCGAGGAGATAGGAGCTGCAATAAGGCTTTCTGTGAGACGCGAAATTGTCGATGGCTGTCGAGAGCCCACATCGACTTGCTGCCCGGGTTGCCCACAAGGGCCGCCATGCCCAGCATCTCGGCGCTGGTGAGTTTGCGAAGGGACAAAGTCCTCCCGGGTGCCGTCTGAGCTGTATCAGGCTGGCAATTGTATCATTCATTGCTGCCACAGAAGCCTGAAAGGAGTAGACGTTGACTGCTGTTGAGGTGGCTGCAGTCTAAGCAAGTGTAGAAGGCTCTGGGATTATCTACAAGCTAGTAGCAAGCGGGTGTATATCGGTTAGCATCGCACGTAGGGCGAGGCCAGGCAGGCAGGCGGCATGGCGCCCGTCACGGATGATAAGAAGAAAAGCGATAGCAAAGACAAGAAAGCCAAAGATACAGTGAAGGACTCCAGCAAAGACAAAAAGAAAGAGAAGGACCCTTCCAAGCCAAAGAAGGAGAAGGAAAGCACCAGCAAAGACAAGAAGGATAAGAAGGAGAAGGATGCGTCCAGGGAAAAGAAGCCGAAGGATGATAAGAGCTCCAGCAAGAAGGCACGCTCTTCCTGCTCTCATGGCAGCATATGCCTACAGCACTGCCGCATGGGACAAATTTTCGTCCGAGTTCTGCCTGTATTCTCTGTCTGATACGGTTGCTCTGAGGCGGACATGATGTGCTACCTTCATTGTTGCATTCGCACTGATTGCAATCTGCACATCTTTATGAGTCTGTCCTGACAGTGTGTGACCTGGCAGGACGAGAAGAGCAATGGTGTGGCCAAGCCGCAGCCTCGCGTGCCTCAGCCAAAGGCCCGAGTGGTGCCCCCGCCCCCTACAAGCAAGGCCAAGGACGACTACCTGGGGGATGTGGATCTGCCTTCCAGCAGCAGCGAGGACGAGGAGGGAGAGGAGCGCCACAAGCCCCTCTACACTGCTGAAGAGAAGGACAAGGTCTTCACATCCATGGTGCGCTCCATCCCTGCCGGTCAGAGCAAGTGCTGCGGGATGTAAAGCACAGCTCACCAATGCACCTTGCAAACAAAGTCTCAGAAAGTGCTGGCAATGTGGACGAGGTTGCTCCTGGGTGCTGTGCTCCTTGCATTCATGTTTTCAGCATTGCTATGAAGAGTCTGCGCGGCGCCCTGCTTGGTGTTGTGAGATCAGGGAGCATGTTTGAGGGTGATCACACATGTATAAGGCTCTGGCAATTGGTAGAAGCACAGAGAAGCTGTCAGACAAGGGCGGCAGGGCGAGAAAACTTACAGAGCTGCAGGAAGGCGCCAAGCGAGGGAAAGCAATGGCCATCTGCATGTCACCGACAACAGCCCTGAACTGATGATGCGACTGAGCCTCGCACTGCACCTCACAGGCAACTGGCCGGGACGTGAAGAAGCTGGCGGACAAGGAGCGGCGGCAGATAGAGGAGGCTCACAGAGCCAAGGCAGCCGCACTGCGGGATGACGACAATGTGTTTGACGTCGCCTATGAGCAGCAGGGCAGCGAGGGGCAGGACGTGCTCAGCGCTACTGACATCAAGGTAAGTAATGAAACACCTGCACGCCAAAACATTGCCAGCCGCCAGAAGCTTGAATTGTGAGATGATAGTGTCTGCCCCTACCAGTGCTACACATCGTTGTTGGACCACCCTTGAAAAGTGACGCGCAGCTGGAATAGACTTTAGTAGTAGTAGTGGTTTACAGCAGGAAAAAGGGGTTTACTCAGGAGATGCAAGCTGTGTACGGGCATGCGATGGCTCAGGGTATCAAGCACTTGGAATGCCTGATCTGTGAAAAGGGGCATGCTAGGGAGCAAATATGCTTGGTGCGGAGCTAGTGTGACACCAAGTCTTTGCATGCAGGTGCACAACATGACGATCCGGGCGAAGGGGAAGGCGCTGCTGGAGAGCACGCAGCTGACGGTGACGCAGGGGCGGCGCTACGGCCTGGTGGGGCCCAACGGCAAGGGCAAGTCCACGCTGCTCCGCATGATTGCGCGGCGCCAGGTCCCCGTCCCGGAGACCCTGGACGTGCTGCTTGTGGAGCAGGTATGCCCGGCTCACAGGGCATCTCAGGCGTAGAAATGAGTCGTCACTCCTCAGGCTGCTTGTTGTTGTCAGATACTGAGGAGACAACTCTGCCACAGCATGTGTGGAAGAGCTGACTTACCACCCTTATGATGGCCATGTATCTTGTGTGCCTTCTTTGCCCATGCTCATCAATGTCATCTGCCGCAGAACAAATCCAAAGTGTCAATAGAGCTCAACATGAAGTGGTCTTGCATCATGCCTGCAGGAAGTTGTGGGCACTGAGGAGCCAGCGCTGGACGCTGTGGTGGCAGCTGATGCAGAGCTGATGGCTCTGAGAGCTGAGGAGGCGGACATCCAGGCCAGGCTGGGGGCGGTCAGCCTGGAGGACAGCCCGGAGGATCCGCCCGAGGCCAGCACGTCAGCGGCAAATGATGCTGACAACGACCGCCTGGCAGCCATCTACGACAGGCTGGCGGTGCGTGACTGCCTACATTTCCACCTTTGGCTGCTTGCAGATGTTGCCAGTCGTGTCACAGCGTGGCTGCAGAATAAGGGGTAGCTTTTAGGGGCATACAAGCAGGGTGTCTTGCCCTGTCAGACTTTGTAAGTCTACAGGGAGTCTATGTGTATGCCACAGGACAGTCATCTGTGTATTGGGGTGCACAGGAAATAGGGGCAGACAGTGCCAAGTCACGAGCATCCAAGATCCTGCACGGGCTGGGGTTCACGGAGGTCATGCAGAGGCGGGCGACAAAGGACTTCTCGGGCGGCTGGCGCATGAGAATATCCCTCGCCCGCGCGCTGTACATACAGCCGACTGTGCTGCTGCTGGATGAGCCCACCAACCATCTGGATCTCAGAGCAGTCCTGTGGCTAGAGGTGAGGCCATATGGCACTTCAGAGGCTCCTCAGCACAATCATACAAACTACTTCAAGGTTACCCATCATGCATCACGCTCCAAGATAGCAGCTGCAGCTAGTATGGAGGAGCCTTGCTGGAGTATTCCATTGATGCAGCGCGCAGCCTGCCTAGCATGAAGTGGCCTGTCAGACGATCATGCTTGCCTCCAGGCATACTGCTTTGTCTGTGGTGAATGCACCCATGGGACAAGACAGTAAATGCTTTGGAGCAAGCTTGTTCGGTACCTGATTAGAACCCAAGATGCTCACAAGTGTCCCAAAACATGAATGCACCGCCGTCAAAATCATTTGAGCTTCACGCCTGCACGACTGTGCTGCAGGAGTATCTGCAGAGGTGGAAGAAGACGCTGATAGTGGTGTCCCACGACAGAGATTTCCTCAACATGGTCACCACCGACATCATCCACCTCCATGACCTCAAGCTCCACTACTACCGCGGCAACTTTGCGCAGGTGCCTGTCCCTCTGAAGCCTGCCCAGCTGCACCAGCAGTACCCTCATGTGCCCCTCTCTGAGATCATGCGGTTGTATTGTATGCGGAAGCTACTGTGTGGTGCTGTAGCTCTAGCCTGGTTGCTGCCGTTACAGCTTGTTCCAGACCGGGCATGTTGAGGATGACACATGGGCTTGATTAGACCCTGTGCGCCTCAACAGATCAAGGATCTGCTCAGGAATAGTCCTGTGTGGCAGGATATGTGTTCAGGTGCTCACAGCCGGGCTTTGTTGACTGCAGTTTGAGGAGATGTATGAGCAGAAGCGGAAGGAGGTAAACAAGGCCGCTGAGAAGTTTGAGAAGCAGCTGAAGGCCGCCAAGAAGTCCGGCAGCAAGGCCAACACTGACAAGGTGTGCCATCCGGACTCAAGCTACATGGTTCCATACCCATACACGGCTCATGTTCAATGCTTTCCTCTACATTGCTTCTCACAGCCAAGCCGTCAGCTACCAGGCAGTCCATAGAGGTTTTTTGCTGCAGTGTAGCCCTTGCTTGTATTGTGATGAATGCAGGTCAAGGCCCATGCACAAGCGAATGCAACAGCTATTCTGGCCTCTCATCGTATGACCCTTGTCTGGCTCCTCCTGCTCAGTGTTGGCTTCTTTGGTGCAGGTGGTGAAGAATGCCAAGCAGACGCAGGCCAGAAAGGCCAACAAGGCTGGCGGCTATGCAGACGATGACACCAAGCCTGCAGAGGAGCCCAAGCGCTGGAGCGACTACACGGTAAGTCACCTGCAACTGTACCCAAACCCTGTGCTTGACTCAAAGACGAAACAGCAACCCTGTCATGCTTCGCTGAAAGACTGCATGCGCTGCGTTGGCGCTCCAGGCTGTCCTTCTCATGGTGCTTGTAGCCGCATAAGTGAGCACCATGTGGAAGTAGTGGGTTTGCCAACACACACACATGTGGCCTCTGTAGCCTGCATGACGATGACGTGCAAAATGCAGCCTTGGAAGTAGCCATCAAGCGCATTGGCCTACAGTTGTATGGGCATTGCAGGAATTCTCCGGCTGATATTGACCTCATGTATTGTGTGCTGCTACTGCGCAGACTGGCAACCTTTTAAGTAAGCCTCAGAGTGGTAGTGATACTGAGAGTGCAAGATGTGACATCTGTGCAGGTGCGCTTTGAGTTCCCAGAGCCTTCAGAGCTGCCCTCGTCCTCGCTGCTGCAGCTCATTGACGCCGACTTCAAGTACCCCGGCCGGGATGACTTTGGGCTGAAGGACCTCAACATTGGCATTGACATGGGCAGCCGTGTGGCCATTGTGGGCCCCAACGGTGCTGGCAAGACCACCCTCATGAATCTGTTGGCAGGTATGGCACCCCACAACCCTGCTTAAGCTCGTGCTGTGCCACCACAGCTGTGTAAGTCATTGTTTGGACATTTGGCTGTATTGTGGGCATTCTGGGACTGAGAAGTCCTGCATGCTGGCTCCCACCTCAGACCTTTTAAGTGGAATATCTAGGGCAGGCGTTCTGCCCTACTCAGCCTGCCAAGGCTTGTCACGCTGTGGAGGGTTGTGCTCTTTGCGTATGAGCTCGCACGGGTTTCTGATTCCCCTTCATCTGCTTGACCAATGCTATTGCTGCTGCCGGGGATCTGGAGCCCACAGAGGGCGAGGCGCGGAGAAGTCACACCCTGCGCGTCGGCCGCTATGCGCAGCACTTTGTGGACGCGCTGCAGATGGACTCCAACCCTGTGGAATACCTCATGAACAAGTACCCCAAGGTATGGCTTGCAACAGCTGTGGATCGCAAAACCCCCTGCTAGTATTGTGTTCTGAAGGACCGCGCAGAACTCACTTCAAGCAGATACGGAAAGCGCAGCTGTCATGAGGCGGGTCCAACGCTGAGCTGGTACACTGTTGCGTGCAGGCTGGCCTGAAGCCCGAGCAGATGCGGCAGCAGCTGGGCAGGTTTGGGCTGTCCGGGCACCACCACCTGCAGCCCATCTGCAAGCTCAGCGGCGGCCAGAAGGCGCGCGTCGTCTTCACCAGCATCTCCCTGGGCCACCCCCACATCCTGCTCCTGGACGAGCCCACCAACCACCTGGACATGCAGTCCATCGATGCCCTGGCGGAGGCCCTTGAGCAGGTGAGCCAGCACTGCAGCGACCTCAGCAAGCCTGTTGTGGACGCTCTCATCATATCAGCGCCACAAGTTGGACACAGCAGAATTGTGCACATGCAGAGTTCATATGCTTTGTTAGCGCTCTTGCATGCTTGGTGTTGGGCCACTCGGGAGAGACCTGGTGAAAGCTAGGCTGAACCAACGAGAGCATGATCTGAATCCCAATCAAATTGAATCTCAGATTATAAGCTCTGCACCGCATCAGGCTACAGTGAGGGCAGAACATTCTAATAGGAGTACCTTCTGCTGCTGCAGTTTGAGGGAGGCGTGGTGGTGATCAGCCACGACTCGCAGCTGCTGTCGCGCGTGTGCGACGACGCAGAGCGCTCAGAGGTGTGGCTGGTGGAGGACGGGGAGGTGGAGCGCTATGAGGGGTACTTTGAGGAGTACAAGGCCGAGCTGGTCAAGGAGATTGCAGACGAGATGGACGAGGACTAGCCTTGTGGGAGTGTGTGCATAAAGCACAATGCATATCCTGGATTGCACGTCCTCTGTATGCAAACCTCGTGATGGTTGTATTATCTTCAGGCACTTAGTGACAAGCCTTGCGCCCCAGCATTTGGGGTGCTGTGGTTGCTACTTTGGGGAGTTGGTCTGTTGGTGTTCAGAAAGGTGCAAATGGACGTCAGGTCCGGTGCAGTGTCACTGCTAAAGAGGCGTTCCTCACCAAAGGGCTTACACAAGAATCCAACTGCACATCTGTGCATCACCTCTTGAAGCAGCTGCAATGGGCTCATACACACAGTCACAGCCAAAGGCTGCTGGGCCCACCACGCGCAGGGCTTCTGCAGTCTTCAGCATGGGGTGCGCTGGCAAAGCCAATACAGACACCCGCAGACCATACCTGAGACCTTCTGTGGCTATGGGAAATCCACCTGCACATCACAATCTAAGTGAGTCGCGGTAAGGCCAGACAGCATGCTTTGCCATGCATGTGAAGCTTGACATCGGCCAATGCTGGGATTCTGATGTGCACTGCAGCATGATTTGAGGCACTGCAGCACAACAGCGTCTATGTGATGAGACAACTGCAGGAGGAGGATTGGCAAGATTTCTACATCTAGCGTCATGGAGCAGCCCAGGAGTCCATTGCTGTTTGGGAGGATGCAGAGCGCACACCTTCACTTTCAAGGCAGCAAATAAGGTCTGGCACGCACGCAAGGACCCTGCCGTCCATGCGCGCAATCAGGTTCTCGTTCTGAAAGTCTATCTGAAGCTGCTCGCCTCTGTGAGCTTCTACGCCCTCCACTGAGAAGCTCCCCCTCGCGAATCCCTCAGAGGTCTTGCGCTGCACATCCACAATCTTGCCTGCACATGCGTCAGGGAAAGGTTCAAGCCTGTCTCTACAGAAACGCTTCGCCCCTCCAACATTCTTAGGCAAGTGCTCCTGGCTGTGCGCTCATTGAGATATTTTGTCCTTCCTGAACAGATCACCATCAAATGCAACAAGACAACTCTGCTGCAATCGCAAGAACAGCTCTGATCTGCTTGTGAATGTGCAGCCACGATACATCTACAAGGCTTGAGCGGGGTTCCTCAAGGATCAAGGGAGCACCAGAGAATAGCATGATGCCCTGGCCTGCTTGCATCACAGCGGCCACAGCGTCTGCTTTGGTTTGCCTCGCGTGCAGCACAGCCTGCCCAAGCCTCCAGGCCAGGGACAGGGTTCCTGGAATGGCCACCCTCCTCAGCTCTTTGCCTGTCAGCGGCTTGGTAGACAAACCCGCAGCGCACCCCATTGCTGTGCACACCTGCTCGCAGAGCGCAGCTGATGTGTCGCTCTAGAAGGGTGCTACGAACCTCTGTAACAGCTTGGCATTGTCCAGGTCATGCCCGCCAGCTGGTGGACTGTGACCAACCTTGCAAGCACAGGAAGAGCAGGGAGATGGCATCAATGCCTGAGCTGCTGAGAGTGTGTGCTTACCGGCCTAAAGAGGCTTTCCAGCCACTGTGGAGATGCAGCCTGCTCCACCCGGACCACGTTTCCCTTCTCATCCGCCAGCACAGCTGGCGCCAAGTCATTTCCATAGATGGCGCTGGTCATCATCTGCACAGGCGCAACTCCTCTGTCACCCACCATGCATGTTCCATAGCAAATCTTGAACCCAGGCATCAAGGTCAGGGACAGGAGCATAGGCTAGGACCTGACGCAGCAGTTTTGTGAACTTCCAGCTCAGGAACATGCAGACCTGCAGCTCCGGAAAGGCGCGCCCCATGAAGTCAGCGTCCACAACAGGCAACTCTATGCGGGCAGCAATCGCCAGGGGCTCCAGGCCATTGGCGCCCCCAATCTCGCAGCTCATCACCGCATCCAACCCTTCGACCTTGGGATCTGCACAGGACATGACATTGCCTGTTCCATATGCTCACTATGTTAAGCTCGCCTGTGTCGATCTCAAGCCTTCCCCTCAGCACATTGCTACCTCCAATGAAGCATTTATGGCCCATCCAAGCCATCACAGCCTTCAGAACATGAAAGCTGCAGGTTATGCTGCAGCCCAAAGTCTTTCATTCATTCATTATGCTTTCCACATCATAGAAGAGGTGCCTTGCAGCAGACATTCTATGGCAGCCCTGCAGCCTACCCTGTCATGGATTCCCTCCACCATGTGGCAAAGTCTTTCACGAGGCATGCACAAGGGCCTGTGTTGGCAAAATCCCATGAATGAAGTGGGGTCTAAGGCAGACCTCCGCTGAAGTGGCCGCGCAGGGCAGCTTCACACTCGAAGGCGTCCAGCTTCTCAATGCCCACTGTGGGGGCGCCCATGCCTCCGGCCTCTGCCACCAGTGCCACATCAGGCACTGCATCCACCTCAATGACTCTTATGACACCTCCCCTGCACACAGCACCTACCATAGCTGTGCATGCTTTCTACTGGCCTCTGGGGGACTTTCAAGGCCAGGCTGATAAGCGCTATTTAATACAATCTGCCTCCTGCTGATGATGCAATGCTCACATGTGAGCAGCGCTACTTGGTCATGTCCAAACGCTGGGCCCACCAGCACTGTTTATGCATTTGGCTGAAAAGGAAGCCATTCCATGGCTCTTCACAACGCAGCCCAAACTGGTCCAGGATTTCATCAACAGCCAGCTGTGTGAGCCTGTGGTCAAGTCATACATCCTCATCATGCTTGGGAAGTGTTGGAGTTTGATACCTGTCAAGCTCTCTGAGGATCTTCAGGCGGTT
This sequence comes from Coccomyxa sp. LA000219, assembly GCA_000812005.1. NCBI lineage: Eukaryota > Viridiplantae > Chlorophyta > Trebouxiophyceae > Coccomyxaceae > Coccomyxa > Coccomyxa sp. LA000219. Next base: position 1,640,871 of record KN714657.1, read on the forward strand.
GATGTATGGGTCACCGCCACCGCCTGTGCCTAGGATTCCGCAGCCTGCACCAGGGCACTGGACACTGGACCCTGAGATGTCACACGCTGAGACATAAAACGCTAGCCCTGGCTGTTCTTTATGCTGTGCAGATCTGCTCAGACAGGCCTGCTTGTTGCAGTGCTCACCTATGCTCAGCACCTCGACATCGTGCTTGGTAACTATCCATGCTCCGTCCTCATCAACCTGCGAATGGTGCACTCAGCCTCTCACTGGCCCAAGGATCGTCCCAGAGTTGCTGCTCAGACAGAAGGTGCAGGAAAGCGATGTCGTCAGGAACAAGCCAAACATGCACACACCTGGCGAGATGGTAGGGAGAAGGGCATTTCTGCCCTGCCGGCTGGTGCACTGGAGGATCTCGGTTGATCAGGGGGCGTAGCTGCAGAGACTGCATCCAGAGGTCTGACGAATCTCCCAGACCCTATTCTTGCATTGCTTTCTGGTATGGTCCTGCTTGCAATGCACGAAGAGCCTCAGACTACTACCATCAAGACGATATATGCCTTTTGCAGGCATTGTATGCCAGATCTACACGACTAGATGGAGTCATGCATATTCTATGCTGTGGCGCCGTATAGCATGCCCTGTGGGAACGGCCATGACAGATGGCGTCTACAAGAGTAGACTGCCAACAAGTTCAGGCCCCTCTTGGAGGACCCATCATAGTGGTGCTCGTACAGGGCGTCTGCTATGACAGGACATCTTGTGATATAGCCATGTAGGGTCTGGTACCTTGTGGACCCTTCTGGCGCGGAGGCTCTCCCAGGTGTATGTGCTGCATGGAGTGTGCTTGATGAGAAGCCCTCGAGGCTTCCAACAGCCCTGACTCGGACACGGGTCAGCCGTCCAGGCAGGTAGGCCAAGGGAACCTCCTCCACTGAGTGCACCTGCCAAAGCATGTTAGCACATTGGTGTATGCATCAGTGTCCCCGAAGGTCAACATTGCTGCTCAGATCCCGCCATGCAGCCACAGGGAGCAGACGCGCATACCTGACAGCTTTCTGTGGAAGCACCAGCCTCAACGGCGCGCTGCACTGCAGACTGTGTAGCCTCTGCCATTGCCCTGGCACGCTCCTGGGGGCCCTTCCCCAGCTCAAACATCCCCTCAGAAACACCGCTGACCTGCAGACTGGCCAACCATCATCGATGCAAATCCGACGCCCGGGATTGTCTTGACACTCGATAGCACATGAAGCCAAGCCAACACCGTGCCACATCTTATCAGTGAGCCTTTTCAGCAGAGTGAGAAAACACTCTTGCTTGCCAGGTCCAGGAGCAGGTCACAGGGTACGTGCTCTGTACGTCGGTGGTTCAAATGTGCAGAGATTGCTGCAGCATGTCAAAGATACAGAGACTTGCCTGAGGGATGGCCGCGCCCACAGCATTGGCCACGTCAGCATGCTGCGGCCGGATGACCTCTGAGGCGCCCGGCAGGGCATCTCCGCACAGCGCTGCTCCTCCGCCCACCACGATGACTGGCACATCCTCTGCAGAGGAAATCCTGCTTGTCTCTACTGTGTCCTTTCAGTCCCTGCAGCATGTGCCCTTTTGGCTGCTATTTGCTGGGGAGAGGTATACGCTCTTCAAAAAGATATCTTGACATGTACAGGTGTAGGGGCAAACTGCTATTGTCACTGCAAGGGCTGCCGCAAAGGTGTCACACCTTTGGACGCCTTCATCTGATCCAGGGAGCCCTCAAGCTGGCTCTGCATCACCCTCCAAGCCTCCTCTGCATGCTCTCGCCTCACGGCTGCGAGCACATGTAGATCAGCTGGCATGCAACACTGCAAGCATGACCAGAGATTGGCACATGAAAAGGTCAACAGCTGCCAGGCCAAGTCTGAGAGACAGCGAAGTGAGAGGAGAGACAGAGAGGTTGCTCTAAGTACGCAGGTGCACTGGCTGGGTGACCGTGAGATATGAGAAGGGCACTGTACAGCTGGCTGATGCACCAGGACTCGTGGTTACCTCCTGATGGGAGGTGGCAGCCGGGCATAGACATCCTGCCCAGAGCCACCGCCACGTCCGTAGCCGTCATGGTCTGGCCTCCAAAGCACAGAGCTTCACTGGTAAGACGCTGTCCCACGCTCTGTGGCCCAACTGTGCAAATTGACCCAGGCTCGCCATTGTCCTGGGTCACATGACTGCCACCACCCAGACCTGCCAAGCACACAGGTCGACTTGAGGTCCCCGTCCTCATGTGTTGTGCTGTCAAGACTTCAGACGCCTGTCACCGGCCTGTTATCTGTTAGGGCTGACAGATGCCCATGCAATCTATGTGTGCGGACTGTCAGGGTGTGATGAGTCATGTTCAAACTGTGCAGACATGGACTGGGTGTACACATCACGGTATTTCTGCAAGCAGACGCTGCCTCTGACTTGGGAGAGGAACAGCGCACCAATGCTGTGGAGGTCTGGCATGGCGAAGTTTGTGCGCATGCCTGCAATGTGAACTGTGGCAGCAGCCGGTCTTGGCAGGCCCTTCACCAGCACACCCAGGTCTGTTGTGGTCCCACCTGCACTGCCATCCAAGGACCTGCCTGAGATGCTTTGCAGGGCTGTGGACCTGCCTTCTCATCTTACCAGCATATGTCATCATCACAGTGCATGTGCTCTAGTAGCAAGGCAGGAGTCTGGCTCTCCCAACTAAGCAGGGCCCCAAGATTGAGTGTAACAGTGGAAGGGCAGAAGCCTTTGGAGGCAAGAGCCTGGTAGGCTTACCAATATCCAGGACGATGGCATCGCTCAGTCCAGTCAAGGCTGCAGCCCCGCGCAGTGAGTTGACGGGTCCGCTCTGTATGGTGGCAATTGGCAGCTGCAAATACACATGACACCTCTCAGCATGGTCTGCCTCATCAGCAGCACTTGCCGTGAGAGACCCAAGCTGTCATTTACCCTCCATGAATTGCACCTGCCATGTGGTTAGCCTACCTTTTGGGCTGTTTCGGCAGAGATGAGGGTCCCGTCATTGGATGTCAGCTGCAGGCAAGCCTGGATCCCAGCCTCCTGCAGCGCCTGCTGGAATGCAGGGATCACCCTGCTGGCTAGAGGCCTCAGCGCAGCATTGAGGAAGGATGCATCCTCCCTTTCCAGCAGCCCCAGCTGCCCAACCTCATGGCTGAGGGTGATGTGCACCTGCTGGCTACCTAAGTAGCCAGTAATAGGTCAGGCTGGACATACCGGACATACCCCGCCTGACTCGTTGGAACCCACCACACGGAGCAGCCCAGTGTGTCACGCATCCTGAATGCAGCAAGGTTGTGCATGCTGAGGGCATCAATGGACACGGGTCATATGCAGTAAATGCATAGCCAAAAATTTCTGGGCAGACGGGGCATGAGCGTCACTTACCTGGATCGCAAACGGACTGTACAATCTGTTTGGCCTGCAGCTCTTGACTGCTCCTGATGGGGGAGAACACCCCGGATATGACGAACGAGGTGATGCCCTGCGACAGGGCATCATGCACCGCATCTTGGATGTCCTTCTCATTCACCGGAGTGATTTCTGTCTTGCCATCATACTCATAGCCACCTGCAATAGCAGACTGGGCCTTATGCCGCTGAGCATATTGACAGGAGCTGCGCAGTAAAATATGTTCAGTGGTTGGCAGCTTTGGCAGAAGTCCTTGTACTCACGCAGCTAAGAGGCGATGTAGGGTCATGGTTCAGGCATACACCTGGCAGCATGTATCCTCTACTCCCAGTGCAGAGGCTGGATGGGATGTCACAGAGCGGAGGCAATGCCCGCGTTGCAGGACCGCATAAGCGCAGCACGGCCACAGGTGCCAGATCCTTGTTGCGTATAAGGGCATTGATGAAGTGTGTTGTCCCCAGGCATACCAGCTCGATCTGCTGCAGATCTGCAAATCATTATGACCACTGAGTGCACCAAAACCATGCAGCGCCGTTGAATGGGTTGTGAGGACACTGCAACATGTTCCTAAGGACCTTTCAGGCCATCACATTGCCTGGACTCCGCAGATGGCGCTCAGACATGGCATGCTATAGACAGCCTCAAGAAGAGCATACCTTGGCCGTGCTGGTCGGCAATCTGGCCGATCGCATTTTTGATACCGGTATAGACGTCTCCTGTCGTCGCTACCTTCGCCTTTGCCCGCACGCCTAGTGCATTGAGCAGGACGGCATCGGTGCTCGTACCACCGACGTCAATGCCTAGGATGGTCGACATGTGAGTTCATATGTGGCAGAATGTCCTAACAAGACAGCCAAAGTTGCGCATCAAAGTGGAGCAGAATGCTGCATTGTCAACGGGTCAGCCATCTCGTCATCTCGGATGCTTTGCCTGCTGAGGATCCATTCCATTCTGGGACCTCAACTCCGCATACTGCAGCAACTCCGGCAACATCATGCTCTGACACTGAAAACGGTGCTATTTTCCTGATGCACCAATTGTAAAATGAGCAACAAGGGCACTATCGTTGAGACAGATCAGTCTTTTCGTGCCTTTACACGCAAATACAGCAGCATGCCACAGCAGGGTAACAGACTGCAATACATCAATCGAATGCACAGGAACCTGTAGAGGAGCTGCAGGATGCAGCAGGGAAGGAGCCAGTCCGCGGCAGCCCCACCGAGCGAAGGCTCGGTGGACTGCAACCAGTGGTTCGGGACTGTGAGCGCTGGTCATGCTGTGCAAGTGTGAACGGAGAGACGTAAAGTATAAGCATGCATGCCTGTCACATCTCTGACCTGCCAGCACAACCAGTCAGGACGGTGATAGCATGCATTGACAGCTGCACCTGTCTGCAGGTCTTCACAAATGACAAGGCTGGCATGGGGGCTGTGGACAAAGAAAAGGTCAAGAAGGTGGTCTACGAGATGAGCAAGGTGACTGTCGAGCTTCCCAGAGCCATTCCCACCTTGCAGGCCTACGGAAGTGTCACAGTCATGTATTGCAGACATTGTCAAGCAAAATCTCTTCCTGCAGGACTCTGCCCACTTCAGGAATGACCTGAGGAAGCAGTCCCAGACTGAGGAGCGCATCAGAAGGATGAAAGAGAAGGCCAGCACGCTCTCAGCAGCTGAGGTTGCAGGCCACACCAGGTCTGCTGCGTATCTCTTTGAGTGACACCCAACACATCATTTACATGGTTCAGCAATGTCAGGACTCCTTAGCCTTCTAAGCATCGTGAAGTTCTGTGTCCACACAGGGCTATGGACATCAAACTTGCGGCCTTAAAGGCTTCTGCCGACCTCACAAGGCAGTGGCTGGTCGTAGATCTGGACGCCTTCTTTGCAAGTGTGGAAGAGCTGGACGACCCCAGCCTGGTAATAAGGATGCCCTCTGGCCCTGCTCCTGTCTTCTTTGATGCGTTGCATGTCTGTAAGTGGTCATGACCTATGTGGAGCCAGTTCTCGTTGTGCTGTATGCAAGCCTGGACAGAGCATGAGTGGATCCGGTGTCTGTGCAGAAGACAAAACCTATGGCTGTGGGCGGTATAGGCATGATATCTACTGCAAACTGTGAGCCCTACCCTTTTTGCTGAGTCTTCCTACATCACTGCCTGGAAGGACTGACACATGAGCGCACGCAATGTTGCACATGGATGGACAGGCTGAGAAGGATACAAGGCGGGGTGTGCAAGTGATATCGTGCTGATGCAGACGTGGCCAGGAAGTTTGGGGTGCGGTCAGCCATGCCGGGCTTCATAGGGCGGCGCCTGTGCCCGCAGCTGGTCTTTGTGAAGCCGGACTTCTCCAAGTACGTGCGGATTGCTGCGGCCACGCGGGCCATCTTTGTGGACTATGACCCGGACTTTGAGGCGGGCTCCCTGGACGAGGCATACCTTGACATCACAGACTACTGCCAGATGCACTCCACCACCGGTGTGCGATGCAGCAGGGCCATGCATTGTGACTGCATTCCGCTCCTGGCATGCATTTGATTGAGTGGCTCCGTGATGCAGCATGGCAGCAGCTTGGATGGATATGAACATCTGAACGCGCTGCAGGGTATCCGTGTTGATGTATGACACTCCGCCATATTCCGTCATGCGATCCTCTTAAACACATCCTGTGTCAATGCACCTACATGCCCAGGTGCTATTGCAGGTGAGCAAGTAGCAGAGACAATCAGGCGAAGGGTGCGGGAGGAGGTGCATGTGACCTGCTCATGTGGCATCGGCCCGAACAGGCTCCTTGCCAAGGTCGCCTCAGACATGCGCAAGCCGGACGGCCAGTATGCCATCCCGCCTGATAACACAGCCATCACAAGGTTCATTGACGCGCTGTCCATCCGCAAGGTTCCTGGGATTGGAAAGGCAAGCACCAGCTTCTGCTTCCTCGGCATAGTTATCCAGGCATTGTCAGAGTATGCCCTCACCGCACAAGCTCCTGTTCTGTTCAACTGGCACGGTGGAGGTTAGTGGAGGATAGGCTGCATATGCCATCCAAAAGTTTGGCATGCACAGACGCGCTGTGCATGTGTACTGCTAACGGCCCCATCAGTGCTATGCAGGTCTCGGAGCAGGTGCTGAAGGCCTTTGGCATCGAGACGTGCGCGGGCCTGATCGCCAACCGCGGCCTCCTGGCTGCGCTCTTCTCCCCGGTCTCGGTCAACTTCTTCATGGCTGCTGCGCTGGGCATCGGCCGCACGCAGCATGGCGAGCCTGTGGAAGAGGGCGCCATCGGGCGCAAGGGCATCAGCAACGAGCGCACCTTCCAGGCCATGAGCGCTCCCGCAGAGCTGGAAGCTAAGGCATGCTCCTCTGTGGAGCATACTGTTATGACGCCTGTTGTCTGCCAGGATTTTCCCCACCTGGACGCATAGCGTAAGCAGCCACGAAAACTGACAGATGCAGCAATAGCCCCTGAGCTGTGTATGATGCTGAAGCCCACTGGATTGCGACTGACTTTTGAGGGTCTGCAGCCGAAGGGCTTGATAACAGGCAAGGACTGGGTGCAGTGTGCGGAGCTGTCAGAGAAGCTGGCAGAGGACATGGCGAGCGAGGGCCTGCGGGGGAAGACCCTGACCCTGAAGCTGAAGGAGACCAACTTTGAGGTGCGGACGCGCAACATCACGCTGACGCGCCACATCAGCAGCCGGGAGGACATCATGCGCGAGGCGCTGAAGCTGCTGCGGGCAGAGATGCCCATCACCATCCGCCTCATGGTGAGCCTGGGCGTCCGTCATATCTTGGGCAGTTCTTCCTCCCAAGACCCCCTGGCAGGATGTGGAGGCTAGCACAAACATCATGCTGTGTTGTAGCTTGCAGAGTGTCGGGCCATGATCTACCAAGACCTCCCTGGATTCCATGCTCATCACGCGAGTGTTTCGCATGACAGTCCTTGATGTGCAAACTCTGTGGTGCTGAGAGGGCTTTCATTAGACCACCAGCTGCTTTTGGGAAGAGATGATCCTTGTCCGCAGGGCATCCGCATGTCCAGCTTCCTGGAGACAAACACAGGGCCCGGGCAAAGGACGCTTTCTGCCTTCCTGAAGAAGGATGGCAGTGACACAGCCGCCAAGCCAACGCCACTGCCGCAGCACGGCTGGAATCAGACATTTCTGGGGCGAGAGACGCGTGAAGAGCTGGCCAAGCAATTCCATGAGCACAGGCTCAAGCAGGAAGCAGACTCCCAATCAGATGACCCAACATCCAGGCTGGATATCACAGGAAGTGCCCCAGCAGCTCAGGAAGCCTTCCGGGAAGTTCCAACGGCTGGCACAGCGTCAGGCCGCCAGACAGAGCAGGCCAGAGAGGCGCTCCTAGCTCCTGAGGCAGGCCCCACAGCAGAGCCTGCTGTTCAGAGCTCTAGAGTCCTGGAGCCGAGCCAGGCAACAGAATCTTCTCAGCAGCCGCTGGAGCTGACACTGCGTGACTGGCAAGGCGCCACAGCTTCGCAGCCTGCCAAGTCTCAGCCAATGCTGTCTCAGCACCTGCAATCCCAGCACAGCAGCCAGAGCAGCCTGCGCCTGGCCCCTCATGAGCACAGGCCGAGCAATCTGGTAAGGGACAGCAGAGAGCTGAAACCAGAGCAGGATGCAAGCAGTGCCGGCAACGGGATCAGAGCTGCAGAGGAGTATGGCGGCGACCTCAGCACCTGCAGGGACGTGCTGGACACTGCTGACGAGGCAGGGGGGCCTGATCTGGCGCATGCATGGGAAGAGGAGCCAGCTGGCATTGGGGATGGGCCTGGAGACGCTGGTCACTCTGCATCACAGGATGCAGCTGCCCCTGACGCGACCAGTGGCGCCCGAACATGGGCCTGTCAGGTGCGCAATACCATATTTGGCTGTACACACCATGTTTGTATGGCAGTGGAAGGGTGCGTGCCATATTTGCACAGAAGGGTCACTCAATGATTACGGGATGTGCAATCCCCCGGCCAGAGCATCTTTCCGACACATTACCCAGCGCTTGCAAAGATGAGAGCTGCTGATGCAGGTGTGCACATTCGACGACAACAGGCACAAGATACTGCGGTGCGCAATCTGTGATGCCGTGCGGGGGACCAGCCTGGACTATTTTATGGGGCACAACGCTGAGGTCAGTAGCGGGACACAGCATGACGCACCAGACAGCATGGCCAAGTCAGGCTCGCGCAGCAGGCGAGCCGGCTTGGAGGGGCCGGGCAACAAGCAGAAGACCATCCTTGGTTTCTTTGCCGGCTTTGATGCTGCCTCCAAGAGCGCGGACCCTGACAAGGCCAGAGGTGCTCCTTCAGCAAGCGCCAGGCAAATGCATGCACAAAACGGTGAGAAGCAGCCAGATAGCAGCTCAGAGCCCAAGCAGCATGCGTCTACAGGTACACTCCATCTCTAATCCTGCAGTCTTGACACACCGCATAATTCCAACAGAAGAGCCTGGCCTGACATCACATTGAGCCTAGTGGTAAAGACATATGGTGCTGCTGGAGCACAGTGCCATACAACCATGACTGAGGTGTCTCACAATGACTGCTGACATGTGGCAGGCGGGCTTTGGCAAAATTCTGGAGTTGGGATGTGGCTGTGCAAGCAGTGCCTCGAGCAGATCCCTGAGAGGGAAAAGCTGACTCATGAGGACTTCCATCTAGCGATGGAGATGTCAAAAGAGCCTGGTGCGCTGCAAGCCCGAGTCCAAGTCTTCATACAGACGCATATGCTCAGGGTTACAGGTCAACTGGTGCCTTGGGCAGACCGCCAAAAGTGCGTAATGTGTACTCAGTGAGTGATTTGATGCAGGGGTCATGACTGGTAAACACTGGCAAGGGAGCGTAGGCAGTACACAGTCCCAGAAGAAGAGAAAACTTGGATCAGGAGGCAGGTCAAGCGGGGCCAGCAAGCGTGGTCCAAAGACTGTGGCCTCGTACCTGAAACCGCCCAGTGCGTGAGAGCAGCCCGTACAGGAGTAAGATGTCATGGCCCTGAGTCAGCACGGAAGCTTTCACCCCTAAACACCAAACGGAATTTTACCCTGAATAGCAGGTAAGTGCTGAGAAGATTACATTTGTTATCATGCCATGAGGAGCCCGCCTGCAGGACCAGCGCAGAACATGGTAGCTGCATGTGAGAAACGCACTTGAATGTTGAAAGGACAAGTGTACTGTGTACTAACAGGCTCGGAATACTCTTATTGCTTGCACCGCTGGTACAGTGAACTTTGCATTGGCTTATCTCTAGGAGGGTACTGTTGGTGGGAGGAGAGACCCTTTCCAAACCATCATGTTACTCATTTCAGGTTATGTACAAATCGGGTTGCTGTATGAGGTTGCCTTTCCTGGGAGTTTTAGCAGATGCTGTTCTTGGGGCACTCTGTACGCCCATTCCATGTTTGTGGCAATAAAGGATTCCTGAAATTCGAAGCTGAGCTGTTATGATTAGTGATGCAATTGCTTGCAAGACGCCTGCACAGCCTCGTTGCACAGCCTGATGCAATAAAGGCTTCCTATCTCCGGCTCGTAATTGGGACTATGGCATCTTTTCCAGCTTGCTGCGCAGCTCAAGAACTTCCTCCTCTTTCCCTGAAAGCTGAGAGCCAATCCTGTCAACCTGGGCCAGCAGTGCACTGCAGATCCCCTTCATGGACTCCAGCTGCTGCTGACTGCTGGATGCAGTCTGCTCCAGATGCCCTTCCTGCACTGCAGACTCCTGTGGCCTCCTCCGCTCACCTACACTCAGGCTCACAGTCATGCCTGTCATGTCCAGGCGAGGCAGCAATGGCCGCTGAGTGGCATGTGGCTGCGTGTGTACCCTCCTTTCCTCTGTCCAGAGGGGTCCAGGTAGTTTACATAAACAGGGCTGTGCATGGCGCAATGCCTCTCTATGCATTGCCTTTGTAGCAGAGCATCCTTGCGTCTGGCTAGAGCTGTACATTATACCCCTGCCTGCCTCTGTTGGTCTGTCAGCACCCATGCCTTGATCTAGTGTACTTCTGGCTGCACAGCCGGGCCGCGACAAGCATCACAAGCAGGCAACCTGGTGACCCATCCAGTTGCCTTTGCTGGTGAGGCAGCTATATTGCAGAGGAGTCTCACCGGAAGGCATGGCCTGGGAGGCTTGTAGCTGCACTGGCGGCAGAGCAGCCACAGGCGTGAGAGGCTCATAGCTGCGTGTCTGCTTGCTGGTGCCCAGATTGCTGACGTCGAGCCTGATTGGGCTCAGCCTGATGCCCTTGCTGCTCCACGCGGTTGCGCCCTGCTGCGCTGCTGCGCCAGCCGGCGTGCTGATGACCTGGAATATCTTCTGCTGGAAGCTGTGGGTAGCTCCAGCCCTGTCCGCCCCGGCAGACATGATCCCAAAAAGCATTGGCCTGCAGAGGTGTGCTTAGATATCTGAGCTGGTACAGATGGCTACTTGTGACAAGCTACTTCAGCATGCTTTGTTGCAGAGCACCTCTACTTCTGGTGTCGAAAGTGGAAGGTGCCAAAAACAAGCAGTGGCAGGCCTGACCTAGACCTGTCTTGATGCATGGCTGCCACCTGCACTTTCTATACCCTCATGCATTGCATGAGTGACACAAAGGTACCAAAGAACCCGCAGACTGAGCAGCGACAGCTCGCCTGCTTTTAGACTGCGGCTGAAGCCTCTCCAGACAGAAGGGCAGCGCCTCGCAGACAGCTCTGTCGCGCAGGGATGGTGTCAGCCAGACCGCTCGCCTGCTCACAAACCATCCAAGCACTGTCTGAGCCCTCCCCACCACCAGGCTGGCAAGCTTCTCTCCTGCATGCGGCCAAGGTCTGGCTATCTGCAGGTTATGCAGATCTGCAGGAATTTGCCTGACCAGACAGTGGTTTCCTGAGGAAGCTCAGAGGCAACACCACATTCACAGAAGTCCAGGAGCAGGCAGCTCAAGTCTAGCTGTGTACATGTGATGCGCAGCACAGTCAGCATAGCAGTTGCCAGGCAGTGGCGAGGCACTGGGATTTTACCTTGAACCTGCCCTGCTGCGTTGTAGAAAGAACAGACTGAGGAGAAGCTGGCGAAAGATGTAATCCGAGCGGTCCTTAGTACGGATGTCTCGTCAGGGGCATCATCATGTACTATGGAGCTGTGTGTCTCCTCGTATTGGCCTGTTTGCATCACACTTTGTTTCCGGTACGTCCCAGAGCTATAGACAAATGACAGCAGCTCTCAGATGTGCAGGTACGCACCAAAAATGAGCCCATCAAAGTCGCTCCCATTGGTAGATAGGCTCTGCAGCAGTGAAGCCATGGCAGGCCCCGACGTCCGCAGGGTGTCCAGCTCCATCACAGCCTATCACAGACGATGCTAAGTACTTTGATTGGGCAAGCTGGCCGGGGAGTCAGGGAAAGGTCTGAGCCCGCATGGCCTGCCCTTTTCTTGCAGAGTGATCTGCACTGCGCCGAAGCTTGTTCGATACACACATAAGGCAAAGCAGTGCCCTTACCCTGCTATGCGCTGTGCTGATGGCCTGGGGCCCCTTGCAAAAAGCTCGAGCAGCAGCTGCCCGAGCGTGCCCAACGTTGCCAGTCTGGGCAGATGTGCGCAAGTTACGGAACGCGGTTGTTGTGGTGAAGTGCTCCGTCATAGGTGCATCGGCCACATCAGTGCATTGCAACAGCGCCCTTGAAGGTGGCTAGGTGATGGCAAACATAAGCCTAGCACAGAATAGTTGCCCGAGTCCCTGGTTGTCGTCTTGCTCAGAACAGCGTGACAAGCTTCTGATCGTGGGCGGTAGCATTTGGCTGCAGCTCTGCGAACAGCACAGGCAAGCACTTTCGCTTGACTATACACCCCAGCATGCGTAGTGATCATGGTAAGCCATGGAATATCAGGCATGGGTCCATCGCGTGACGTGAAGGGTTTGCTGACCAATTGTTGACTTTCGATTCTGTCGTGATGGGAGCTATATCGGTCGAGGGGTCCAGGACACCTCGGTGGTAGATAAGTGTAGTGCTTCTTCTAGCCCACAAGGAGAGGGCTAGATGCAAGGCTGCAATATATAACCTGCGCTGAATGACAAATGGCCTGTTCTCTGCAGACCTAATAAGACAGGAACGTTGGGGTGACTCTCCCCGTTTGGGCAGAATGGAACCCACGTTGAGCAATTCCACAAATACAAACGAGGATTCCAACAGTGACCTAGTGGAGGAAGACGACATAGACATGCAGAGCCCTCTGGGAACACCTGTTTCTTATGCTCCCTTGAGCCCAGTCTTCCCGTCAGAGAAGTTTGCAGGCGTGTGGCAGAACCTCAAGAGACACCCCAGCTGGACCATTCAGCCAGGCAACACTGCAGACTGCATAGCCGCGACGGCCAGCATTGTAGATGACCAGCTTGCGTGAGCTTCCGCCTGCTTCATATGCATGACGCTTCTCAATTCGTCGCCATGTTACCTTAGCAGATATCTATGCTTGGCGTGTTGTGCACTCCTACAGAACTTATAGTACTTTAGATTCAAGACAGGATGATGAATACCATGATGATCCACTCTGTCATCATGGCATGGTGCTGTCATCTGACTTCAGCTTATATGCATGCTTGGAGGTCAAGGCCTATTCATGTTCCCTGAGTGCGCTTCTCCTTGCCCTGTCCAGCATCAACAATGTAGTGCTGCCCTTGCAGGGTGCCATCACAAGTGGACATCGGCTACATGCAGAGGCTGATGCGCGATCTGGTGCCGGATGCGTTCGAGAAGTTCTTCAATGAAAGCTCCATCAAGACCTGGAGCGTTCTGGTGCAAGAAGACATCCTGCATGCAGCCTTCACCCTCATGGACCTCATCACAGCCAAGCTCAAGGTAGCGCAGAGAGCATCTTCTGCAATTGACCAAGCAAAGATGAGCAGCGAAAGTGCCTCACTAGCCCTGTTGCGAAATCTTCTTTTGCCTGACATGCATGGTGGCTCAAGGAGACATATGCATGTGGGGTCTTAGGAAGGCGGCAACAGGGTGGAGAGCAAGTGAGCTGGCAGCATTGATGCTCTGGATGCTGCAAGTGCTCCTAAGAAGGAGTCTCCTGGACCCTTCTAACGCTGGAAGCTGAGGCTGTGCCATGGGTTGCGCAGCATCTGGAGCCTTCTGATTCAACCGAGGTGGATGAAGACTTGATACCCATGCTCACCGCCATGGGCATGTCCCTGGACCGCTTATGTCCCTACCATGAGTACACCCGCCACTCCCACCTGTCCCTCAAGGTGTGCGCCCCCTTCGCAGGCTAAGTTGCAGATTGCTACGAGGGCCTGTTCGCTGTAGGCAAGCTTCTGGCTTCCTATGAAAGGGAATTGTGGAATGTTTGTAGCTGGCATAAGACTTAGATCCTCCCAGATATCCTCGATCTGCAGAAGGAGCATCTTTGCTTATGCCTGTATGCCCTCTTGCTTATTCAAGCTACTTATTAATGCCTAGTGAGTACTGCAACTCTTGCTTTGGCAGGTGGAAAGGCTGATAAGGCTGAGGACGACAGAGGCCGGAGCACTGGGCATCACATGGTCTGAGCTGGCGGCTGACGTGGATCCTGACTATGATGACCCTCAGGGCCTGCTGGACTCACCCTACGCCGGCCAAGTCGCCCTCATCAACTACATGGGTCTCACGCAGCTGTTTGAGATGCTCTGCCAGGTCTGCAATCCTGCCTCCCTGCCATGGTGAACCATGGAAAGTGCAGGCACAGTGTACACCATACAGACACATACATATGAGCTAGGCTAATACTCTGGTGCTGCATGAGGTCCCAGGACATTGCAGAGCTTTCCAAGAAGGAGGTGCGAAGACTACTGTCTTGCCCTGCAGGCCCTGGAGCAAGACCATGTCAAGTATGGGCTGGTTGAGGCCATCATGGATCCGCTTGCGAAGGTACTTTGTCCTTGGTAGCAACCCCATGCCATCATGTAAACAGCAGCACTGCTTGCTATGTTGTGGGCTATGAAAGGAAGGGCACGGGAGGCAGATGACTCAACTTCCAATCTCTTCCGCGCCCTTCCTACCATAGCCAATGAGCACCCAGGCATCATCAACAGCGCAATACAGCAGCCTTGACTCGCCTGCAGTTATGGTGCTCAGTACCTGTGGAGTGGGAGCACGTGGATCCTCTGACAGGCAGGTGCTTGCCTTGGTTCTGCAGGTGACGGACTGGCTCTCGAGGGAGGCGCAGGAGAGGCTGGCAGACGCCTGCCAGGCGCTGCTGCAGAGGCGCCTGGCGCCGGCCATCGAGAAGGACGTGGAGCTGCTGAGCGACTCGGGGCGGGACCGCATGTTCAACTCAGCTTCCAGCATCTTCCTGCGGCTTCCCAAGATCATTGCTGCCCGGCTGGAAGGCGACGAGCAGCTCGCCTTCAGAACAGTGCGCTATATCTGGCTCCTGTGGCAGCAGGAAGCAGGATGCCGATGCTGTGTGTGCTGAGCAGCGCTGATGCTCATGTCCAGCTGTGCTGTTTGTGCTTGGCTGCCTGTGGAAGCCAGGTCAAAACACCCAATCTTGGTGGTCCCCTCTCGTCAAGGCCCACACGCTTTGTTGCACTGCTTGGAGCATCTGGGGTTGTCTGGTCAAGATCATAATTCTGTCAGCCATGTCTCTTCTTTGTGCATGATGTGCTGCCCTGGCATGCAGGTGAGCGCAGTCCAGAGGGAGTTTGTTGAGAAGCTGCTGACAAAGCCCGTGTTCCAGCGCCACATGACGGCGGTGCGGGAGGTCCTCAACATGCTGCGGGCCGCCCAGAAGATCCGCGGCAACGGCGAGCTCTATGATGACCAGGCCATCAAGGTAAGAAGCCTCCTGACTTTCAACATGGCCTTCAGCTGCCTGGCTCAAGCGCCGCTTGCAATGCAGAGCCTTTACACCTCTGACAACTACAGAGAACAATCTCAATGCATTATCATTAACAACGCGCTCAGCAGGACCCTGATACCTGGCCTGAACTGATCGTTTGGCTGAGTGGAAGGAATTCACTGCTTGGGGGCCTTGTAGTTAGCCATCTTAAACGCACCATAAGATTGCATACCCTGAGCAGTAGCTCTGAGCCCTGGCCTTTCTCTGGCGCAGGAGCTGGTGGGGTGGCTGGTGGAGAAAGACATCGTGCAGGCGCTGCTGCGGGCGCACCTGCACCAGCGCCAGTACATGGACCAGGTGCAGCGCGTGCTCAAGATCCTGGCGGCCGAGGGCGGCTTCCAGGCCGACCACCTGGAGCTCCTCTGGGCCCTCACCGAGAAGGCGCGCACCCACCCGCGTGCACGCAACCAAACTCTGTTGCAACTTACCTTCGGGGCTCAATTGAGGGCCTTTGACACCTTGGAATTTCTGAGGAGCTTCTCACCAGAACCAAAATTTCAACAGCCTTCGATGGCACCTCGAGGTATCTTGCAACAGCTGTTGTCAGCTTGCTTCAGAAAGGTGCAGCTCAAATGACGCCAATCACTGCAGTGCTGTGCGGGCTATGTTGCAAGCCCCATGCTGTAACAGCTCATTGGGGATCTCAGAGTGTTGTTTGGGTGCAGGTGGACACCTTCGAGGCGGTTAAGAATAATGTGTACAGCGTGCTGGGCGATCTGGCGAAGGACCTGCATGGCCCGGAGCTAGACCTGCTGTTCTCCAAGTTTGAGGCCTGCACCGGGTGGCCCGCGCCTGACACCCTCAAAGCCATGGACCTGCTGAAGCGCCTGGCTCACTCTGACGATGAGGTAAGACCTCTCCCGAGGTCCTCATGCAATGTGCCGGCAACACTGGAAGTCCTTGTGCATATGCAGCGCTTTCACCCCACGAGAGATGACACAGCCATAGCAGATTGCTGCGCAGCTACTGGGTTGTGAGGGGAAGTCTATGACACCCGTAGACAAAGCTAGACCTGTAACACTTTGCGAGAGGTACATGCAGATAGCTCACAGGAGGGTGTCTGTTGCAGGGGGCGCTCGCGCACAGAGTGCTGGGCCTGCTGTGGGAGCTGACCTTTGCACCGGGAGCGCCTGCTGAGGTGGCGCAGAGCCCCGTGCTGTCTGACTCTCTGCACCACTACGCCGGCATGGGCAGCGAGGGCATTGACATGGTCTGGGACTACATCACACGCTGCATCAGCCAGGTGGGCATGTACAGGAGTTGCCATGCCATGCCATGGCATGCGAAATGTTCACTTGAGCAATATATGAGGCATGGGAAAGGATCAGGCATTTGGTGAAGCTGATGTTCTTCCTCACCATGCAGATCAAGACTGATGACAATCCCAAGGCATTAGATGTGCTGACAGGCTTCCTGCACTTCCTAGAGCAGTTCCACCACAAAGTGTTTACAACGGTGAGCGCCCTCTGCAGTACACGTAGACACTGCTGGAGCAACTAATTTCTGAAGCAGAAGTGTGGTACCAGTGAGAGTCCTGCCTTACTGAAAGGGCTTGCTGCAAATTGCTCTCATTCAGATCGGATATTCATGTCTATATGGTGAGGATGGCGCTGCAGGCGATACAGAGGCTGCATGATCAGTACAATGTGGTGGAAGAGGTTGTCTCCAGCCTAGAGGTGCGTCTGAAAGCCCTATCAAAAAGTGTTAAGGAGAGTATTGAAGGAGATCATTCCTTGTCCAATTGGGCGGGATGAGAAAACTCTCTGCCACACTGAAGTGCTGGAGAATGCTGCGTCCTGGCTCTGTAAGGAACGGCTGTGATAACGGCCCTTACCAGTGGTCATTTGGCCATATCTGTGTCATTTGCATGAGGAAATCAGGCCACCCTCCTTTGTGTACCCCCTGCAGGCCCATCACCAGAGGCTGGCTTCAGGCGAAAGCGCGGAGAGCCAGAGCGCTGGGGATGCAGACATGCAGCCCCCACAGCAGCCTTGCAGCAAGCCCTACCTGAACTTCCTGCTCACGGCAGTCAAGGGCTTTGGAGGCCGCCTGGAGCTCGATTACATCCGCAGGTGATCGTGCTGCGCTTTCACAACTCCATGCATTGCCTCGGGAAAATCTCAAGGAGTACTGAGGGCTAGCAGGCCTCAGTGTCCCTTGTTTGGTAGTACAGCAGTCTGCGCAGGCTTTGCCAATTTTCTGATAATTTTCCTTAGACAGACTGACAGCATCAAGTCACAAGGAGGCATACCTTCAAGCATCAAGGAGGAGTAGGCGGTTTTGCCTGATATATCTTCAACAAGACCTATTGGTGCAGGGTGTGGAAGTGCCTCACGCAAGAGCCTATCAATCCCGAGGACTTGGACGAGCTGCTGAAGTTTCTGTTCAGCCTGCTGTACCAAGCTGGCACAGGCGAGGGCCTCATCGCCAGGGAGGACGTGACATGCATCCTGGATGAGTGCTTCCCCAGCCTCGACCCCAAGCTGCTCAGCCTGGACGGCTATGCCTGCCTCAGGGCTTTTATGCTCAAGGTGAGTGGCGGATATCTGCTGTGCATGTAATGAGGAGTAGCATGCCACTCCGTGAGAGAAGTGATGTAATAGAGCATCTTACTCCACTTCCTGCTCAGGGGAAAAAGACAGCCCACACCGAGCACCTCACCACTGAAGGTTGTTTTAGTGTCACATTACATAATAGTGCAGGTAGTCAGCAATGTGTGGCACTAGGGAATACAGTGCTATCACAGCCCCACACAGGTTCCAATGACGATAAATTAAAATGCTGAAGTGCTTCTGCAGGCTGCAGCAGCTGATGACACTATGCAATTTTCACATAAGGACCTCGGGCACTCTCTGTCCCTTCATCAGACGAAGAAGCTCCCTGTACGAGGTACAGCCTCATACTCACATACTCCATGACAGGCCACAGCAGTATGTACACTGGGGTCAGGGAGAGGGAGCAACAGATGCATGTTGCCCATGCTTGGAGATTGTTAACAGGTTTCCATCACCAACAATGTATCAATATCTTTGGCAACACTCTCTGTGCTAAGGAGAGTTGCCATAGCTTCAGCCAGGCTGCTTGGAGCATGTGCAGATGAGGAACTCCACATGTCATAGCCTGCCAATTGTGGAAAGGAGACAGAACTTGCAGTACCCATAGAGTTAGTGGGAAGTATTGCGCAGGGTGCACCTACCTGTGGAGCGTGGCAATGGACTCCGAGAAGCCCAGCATTGCCAGTGAGGCCCGGGACTTCCTGGTGACGCTGCACCTGCATCTGAGTGAGGAGCTGCAGCAGCAGCAGGCGTCTGTGCGGGCCACCCTAATCATGTGAGCTGACCCTGCCGCCCCTCTATATCTCTGTATGAGACACTATCTCCCTCAGTGAATGGAGAGCAATGCAGAGGATCTAGATGCCCTACATGACAACAAGGGCCACAGGTCTTCTGTGATTTGCATGGTCACTCTTGTTTGCTGTGAGAGTGTGTGTGAGAGAGAGGTAGCTGAAGGCTGATATACTATTGCTGTCTCACTGAGGCGACACATGGTGCAGGGAGTGCTGCAAGCGGCTTTCAGCTGCTAGGCAGGTGCTGACAGGGTCTTCAGGGAGCAGTACCACAGACGTTGCAGCGTACAAGCAGTCAGCACAGCGGGTGGAGCGCTGCCTGTCCATCCTGGAGCGCTTTGCAGAGGCGTGCCAGGTGTGCCTTCCTCACTTGTCATGTGGTGCAACATCCAGTCAGGTCTGGGCAGCTTCTGTCCTCCTCTCAAGTTGCCTCAAGTAAGGCTGGCAGTGACAACAGTCTGCTGGCTGCTGTCTGGGCTGCACTAGTGTATCACACCACAGCAGCCCACACAGCAGCTCCCAGGTCCTGCAGAGCAGTGCAAAGGCCAACACAGCCTCTTTGACGGTATCCCTACAGCATAGTGCTGCTGCAGGGCGCGAGCGCACCCCTCACACCAGCGCATGCAGCATCATTCCAGGGGCCGCAGATCAGCCTGGAGGTCTCGCAGGCCCACCTGCGCTTTCCGGGGCATGGGCGCATCAAGGTGTCCATATGCTCCAACAGCTATGTGGCCGAGCTGCGCCATGTCATAGGCGCCAAGCTGTCGACGCCCCCCGCCCAGATACGCCTTATCTATGGAGGTGGGTCAAATGCATGGCCACTCACTGCTTGCAAGCTCACGCGCTCAGTGAGTGAGCATCCATCTTGAGTCCTTGCAGCAGGAGCGCCTTTCCCCGTAAATACGGGCACATTGCATGTCCTTCTTGGGGAGCCAGGATCCCGCGCTTTGACGCTGTTTGAGCTTGCCTGCCAGATGCACTTATGGGCAGCCACAGCGGATATACTGGCTGTGCGCTGAATGCAAATTTCAGACTTGTATCTTGTTGTGCAGGCCAGGAGCTGCTGAACTCAAAGCTGATCAGGGAGGTGGGACTGTCAGACGGCTTTGTCATCCATGCAGCGGCCTCCCAGAAGGCAAACCCTGCCCATGAGCCGGCCTCTGAGGCAGCGCTGGAGCAGCAGGCAGCCTCTCCCATAACACTCCTCTCGAAGCAGGTAGGGTAGCAGCCCGCATGAGAGAATTACCATCCCTGCCTCCACAATTTCTGACACAGAGATGTAGAGTTGCACATTTGTCACGAAGCACCATCACTTGCTCTACATGCGCAGGCTTGCTGTTCCCGAAGGCTTTCAGCTGACACTCATGTCCATCACTGTGCAGGAGGGCTTCTACAGTGAGCTGCTTTGCCTGGGGGACGCATGCAGGCTGCCAGGGGTGCAGCAGAGAATCAAACACATGCTGGGCATGCTGCCAACAGATCCGCGCCTTTTGGAGGTTCTGCGCAGCGCGCTCAGCTCAGAGCGCCCTGCTGAGGCCCTCAAGCCGCTGCTGGAGGGCTCGGCAGCGCAGGGCAGCCCGCCTGCCCAGCCCAGCCGCCTGCTGTACACCTTGGAGGTATGCTGACTCGCCTGTGTGCTGATTGTCACTTCTTCTGAGTAGGCTCCGCATATTGCACATGGCCGCCCTGTGCAGTTCTCTTGTTCGCCACATCCTCTGTGGAACTTGTCCTATACGCTAGCTTGTAGCTTTGGGGTATGCACTTCCTGGTCAGGTAAATTTGAAGGGCCTGGGTGGATCACTATTCAAAGCTCCCACATGTGCAGGCACTGAACAGCGTGCTCATACCAGCAGCTCCGCAGCTGTCTGGGCACGAGGAGGAGGTGGCAGCAATGCAGCGCACTGTCCTCTCCTCACAGTGCATCGCCGTGCTTCTGAGCGCGCTGCAGACCGCAGAATCTGCCTGCCGGGAGAACAATGGTACGCCCGCAGCACCTACTCCTGTCTTGCTCCACCATCTTGTTCAGGGTGTTGCAGATGGCAGGAAGGTGCTCACACCTCTCATATGTGCCTGCAGAGCTGGCGGCAATGCGGAGTCTCTACGCAGCAGTGCAGCTGCTCATAAGCAGGCTGTTGGACTTTGTGATTCAGATGCAGAAGGCCAGCACAGCAGAGTCTGAGAGCTCGGCAGCATCCATGTCCCGCGACAGAGCATCCGGTGTGGTCCCAGTCATCATGATCTGCTCACAAGAACAGCATACCCCCCATTGTGGATGTGCTGTTGAAGGGCAGCTAGCACCAGCATTGACGTGGTGACACTGTGTAACAACCACTGCCTGACAGATGCTTTCTACAGTGTGTCTGTGCTATAAGATGGTGCATTGCCTCTGCATAATAGATGCATGGGCCAGTGTAGGCAATTCTGCATCTGCCATGGATGTCTCAGCTTCGGGCGCGGTGGCGAGCACAGCCAGCGCAGGCTCCGAGAAGAAGTCCAGGGCTGCACCGAGCTCGGAGCGCCGCTTTGGCGACGACTGGGTCGTCATACAGCCCCCGGGGCAGCGCAGAGAAGCGCCCACAGGTGAAAGCCTGCTCATAGAAGGCCTGATTTCCTGTCAGGCGCATATGCATCCCAACATTCTTGGTATAGCACAGACTCAGACTGGCTGAGGCAGGAAGTTGCTCAAGTATGCTGGGCTTCTTAAATGTCTTGCCGAGCTGCAATAGTCTGTGTGTTGTAAAACGCTGGTGTAGAATGTGCAAGAGGCGTGCAGGGACGAGTCAGGAGCAGAAAGCAGAGAGCAGGATGGCTGGGCAGCCAGGTGCATCCCTGATGGATACGGAGACGCTGGACGCCATGTGCCACTTCTTCCTGCGGCATACAGCCTACGCTGGGCGTGGTTGGGACGTCCTGGATGACAGCGACTCCATGGTATGCTCATCATGACTCTCAATCTTCTTCAGGCGCATGAGGATGCAATGCTGTGTAGTTGCATATGTACCAAACTGAACTCAAAGGCCCTGCAGCTGCAGTTGCATCACAGTGAATCCACTGTAAAGGCTTGAAGCCATGCCTGCACCCCATAAGACTTCCTCCTTCATGTATAGGAGCCGGAGCCTGGCGCTAATACTCTTCTAGACGAGGATGCCCGACTGCACTTCCAGGCAATGCAAGCACTGGAGAAGCTGTACAACCTGAGGCCAGACCACCTTGAGAACCTCATTGTTGGTAAGCATCCCAGTTCAACCCGCCTTAGGTCGTTGCCGAACTGCATATGTGCAGCACACTACTACCTTGCTGGTGAGTAGTATAAGTGTGCACACCCCCCATTACACATGGACCTGTTGAGTGCACCCTCATGCTGTCTAGCTGAATTTGCAGGGGTCAGGGATCTGATGCTGGAGAGCCTGCTGAATCCCCGGCACGACCTGGTGCGCCAAGTGACAGGCAGCCTGCTGCGCCAAATTGCGCGCTCGCCGAGCGGCCACCTGGCGGTGCTCAGCCTGCTGGACGGGGGCATGGCCCAGGCTGAGCATGTCCCCCATCACTGCACCGAGTTCTTCAAGCTGCTCTCCGACCTCCTGTCCACCATCCCCTCTGCTCCGCCAGAGGTGAGATCTCTAGTAGACATGACCTGCACATCAGCCATCAGGAGCTCAGCCTCATGATACTTCCAGGTAGTTGATACCCCAGAGGAGTTCTTCCTTCTCAGTAGCCACCTGTTACTGATAGTGGTCATGGTTGAGAAGGATCCTCAATGTGAACACTGGCTGTCTGCGGTGTAAGTTGGTCAAGGGGCAGACGTGCTACAAGTGCATCTGCTCAAAGGTGATCACAGCAGTACAGCAGAGTGACAGGTCGGACTCTGCTGAGGGTCCTCTCATGTGCAGACGAAGGGGGCGGAGATCCAGATAGCGGACCGGCTGCTGAAGAGCGTGCTGGGACAGCTGCTGCAGCCAGACACCAACATGGCGGACCACGTGGAGGGCAACCTGCCCAACGCCGGGGGCCTGCGCCTGCAGGGGAAGCTGCGCCTTTGCGCCGCGCTGATCCGGGTGCTCAAGCGCTACTCAGTGGGGGCGCGCTCAGGAGGCGGCCTCATCGAGAAGCTCCTCACAGGTGGGTGCAAGCAGACCTATGACTTAGGGACGCAACTTTCTTTGTGTTCAGCAAAGCTGATGTGCTGTTCTGCTCAACCCAGCATTGAGTGGGTGTGCAGAGGCACAACGTCTGGAAAGTACACCAGTCGTGAAGCTGCACTGCTGCCAATGCTGGGTTGAGCAGGCTGTTGAGCACATGGGATGCACATGTATATTGTGACACTCTATCTCACACGGGGCTGCGCATGCAGAGTACCTGTTCCCAGCAGCCAACCTGATGGCGAAGCAGAAGGAGAACCCCAACTTCTCCCTCTCCACAGTGCCTCACGCTGCGCTCTATGTGGCTCTAAATGCCCGCTGCTCAACAAAGGCATCTCGTCAGGTGTGCGCCCCAGTCATTATGTTACCAATTTCCTGCATTACTGTGCTCCTGCTCTTTTTGTGTGTGTCTGCAGTGCTCTATCACTACATCGCACTCTGTCCCTGCCCATGTCAAAGACACTTAAAGTGAAGGAAAGCACAATTGGGAAACATTTTACAGTCCCTACGGCATTTGACGGGCGAAGAGACCATGATATATGTCTCGAGTTCCTCCTGTGCTACTGTGCTGCATGACAATGACCTTCTCTGTGCATGTGTATGCAGGCAGCTCTGGACCTGCTGGCAGACCTCATGACCAGCAGCCGGGAGTGCCTGAGGGAGGGGCTGGAACTGCTTGTGCGCCTCACCTTTGCCCTTGAGCCCCAGCAGGAGTTCAAGTGGAGGGCACAACCCGAGGCCATCATCAGGCATGTCCTTACCTCTGCTCATGCTGATGCTGAGACAGCACAAGGTACACCAGGACTGAGCATTTCTGTATCAGAGTACGATGCTGACAGAATCTCAAGCTTGCTACTTTCAGGCTTTGCCCTTGGTCAGGTTGTCATGCTGGAACTCTGCAATGCAGCCAACTTACACACATGCAGCCACTTTGCAACACAAGATCCCACATGATTCACTGATACACACCGTGTGCATCAAAATTCTGTTTGCCGCCAGTCCTGTTCAGACGGATGTCAGCGCTCCTGTGCAGGCAGCAGAGCGGCTTTGTGGGACTGAAGAACGGGGGCGCGACCTGCTACATGAACGCGGTGTTTCAGCAGCTGTTCATGCAGCCCTCCATCCGTGCGCTGGTGCTGGGCGCCAAGGAGGTCCCCCCCGCCGAGCGCAAGGACTCTGTGTTCTTCCAGTTCCAGGTCTGCCCTTTAGCACAGGTCACCACAAGGAAAGTATCAATGTCTAGGACTTGTACTGGGTCACGAGGCTAAGCCCATCAGAGCAGACATCAGTGCTGATCTGGAATGCATACTGCATTTCAGCGTGTCTGAAGATGCTGTTGGGCTCTGAGCAGATTGCCTGCGTTTACCCCGTGCGTTCTGGACTGCATTATTGTCCCTGGGATTTCCCGCCAGTCTGTGTACATGTGGCAACTCCATGGCTATGGTAGATCAGGTGGCTGTCAATCAATGTTCACTGAGGCTGGAAGTGCTTTTCACTGCAGAAAACCTTTGGCCACCTGGCGCTGAGTCACAGGCCATTCTTCGTGCCCAAAGGCTTCTGGATGTCCTTCAAGGACTACGACGGGGAGCCCACCAATGTGCGCGAGCACCAGGACGCCTACGAGTTCTTCACACGGCTGCAGGTATGCCAATCGCGTGCTGCTATCAACAGGCATGTGTCTCCTCATGTATCACAGCTATGGAAAAGCCACCAACATGAGCGCAGGGGTACCCTTGCTTTTCCTTCATCACAGAGTACACAGGAGGATCCAATAACAGATCAGGTGCTGACATTAGCTTCTTGTGAGTGCTCCATCAAATATTTGAGCCGGCGACCAGAGTCTGCTGCAGCTTTGGAGCTGTGGCACATACTTGCTTGCAAGCTGGAGATGCTTGTAGCCTTGCAAGCCAGTACGTAGCCTTTTCCATTGCAGGCAGCAGAGTGGGGTTGCATGGGGGGGAAATAGTTGACGGAGGCTGAGATACAAACGCAGCAATGCTGTGTTGTTCAGGATTGTACATAGCTCTGATAGTAATTCATCATGATTGTAATGCTCCTGTGCAGGACCTGGTGGATCAGCACCTCCGAGACAACAAGGAGCACGCAGCCATGCAGGAGGTCATGGGCGGCACCTTTGCGCAGCAGATCATCTGCCGCTCCGTCCCCCACCGCTCCGAGAAGGACGAGGAGTTCTACCAGGCAAGCCCCGCACCCTCAGCTTTCAAGCATGCTTCATGGCATAAACAGTTGTTGCTTCCATGGCATGAGCGCCATGGCATGTTGCCTCAAGACCATATAGTCAGGCACTAGCGCCTGCTGGTCCTGATCTCAATGACTTGCTGCAGATAAGCCTGGACGTTGTCAACAAGAGGAGTCTGGAGGAGAGCCTCGACTTCTACTGCCAGGGCGAGCTCATGGAGGGCGACAACCAGTACTTCTGCGAGGAGGTTGGCCGCAAGGTCTGTCTCTGACCTTCAGTGACTTGAGCTTTGTACAGGTGTCCCTCCCATAGCAGAAATACGGGCTGTGTGAAGTTGCGCTGAAATAGGAATCCATTTGGCCCCCCTATGTGGTGCACACAGAGCATCTCCTGGCGGTGCAGCGATAAGTGTGATAGCACCTGGGCCCTGAGTCAGTGATCAGTGATAGATATGCATGACCCAGGAACCGGAAGCTGCTCCATCACACACTGTGTTGCACCCCTGTACCTGACTCTGGCGGCTCACTTGTACAGGTGGATGCTGTGAAGCGCAACTGCCTGAAGGTGTTGCCGCACACACTGGTCATCCAACTCAAGCGCTTTGAGTTTGACTTTGAGGCCATGTCGCGGTGGAAGATCAAGAGCAGGTGCAGCCCCATGCCCGGCAAACCCTCACTCCTGCTGCATGTCTTCCGCCATGTGCTCGTCACAGGATAGGGCCACTCCAGGCCTTCCAAATAGTAATTGTCCACCTAGTCCTAGCCATACCAGCTGGTGGTGTCTCATGCTATTGCATTGGATCTGCAATATATGTCCTGCAGCACTTCCTGTGACCTTTCCCTACTGAGCAGACTGGGTGGCTCCCAGGTTTGAGTTCCCTCTGGAGCTAGACATGTGGAAGTACACTGTGGAGGGCCTGGCCGAGCGGGATGCGGCGTCTGCTGAGGCAGCATCAAGCGCCAGCAAGGCAGACGCTGCGCCAGGGGATGCCCAGCGCCCGGCAACGCCCAAGGCGGGCGCCCATGGCCTGCAGTACATGTACCAGCTGAAGGGCGTTGTGGTGCACTCGGGGACCGCTAATGTCGGCCACTACTACTCCTACATCAAGGTAGGCTCTTCTCTCGCGTTACACTCAAACCTCCAGGTGAAGCGCCCCTTGCAGGCAGCCCTTGTATGCAGTTCTGCATGCTGTCAGGAGGGAGAGATGAGGCGGCCGGGCACATGGTGCCGCAAGCGCCTGCCTCCTGCATGGCAGACTAAGCTTCTTGGTGGCAGTATTGATACCAGCTCCATCACCTGAGGGTTAAGCGTCTATGACCTGAGAGGGCAACGGTCATGCGCACTGCTGCCTGCTGCAGATATAGCCTTTTGTGTGGCCCGATGCGATGTGAGGACGGAAAAGGTGTAGATCGACACTTTAGATTTGGATGCGCACATGGCAGGTGAGGAAGCAGCAGGGGCAGGGGCCGTCCGGCGGGCAGTGGTTCTGCTTCGATGACAACACAGTGGAGCCCTGGGACATCAGCAAGCTGGACGCGGAGTGCTACGGCGGCAAGGAGTCTGAGAGCCGAGCCGCGCAGGGTCTGCCTCCCTCTCCCCGCCCTCTTGGGGTGAGTCTTGCACTCTGGTTCCTCTGCTCAGGCAAAGGTGCTCCAAGGTCACACTACTGCACTTGTCTTGATGCTATGCACCCCTTGTCCCAACTTGAGGGGAACCTTGCAGGGGCTGCTGCCTTTCCGGCCCTACAGGCGATAGTGCTGTGCCTAGCTCTGGCTAAAGCAGGGCTTGCTACCTTGGGCTGTGAGTGATCAATGGTGAGGGTCCCATGTCATATCTGTGTTGGGAGGATTGCTGCGCACATGGTGAGACATGATGATCTGGCTGCAGGTGACGGAATATGACAAGCAGTTCAGCGCCTACATGCTCTTCTATGAGCGCGCGGATGAGCTGGAGCCCATAGACCAGCTGCGCCAGGTCAGCCACCCTGCCGCCGACAATCAGGCACCAGCGCCCGCCTCAGCGCCGGCCTCAGCAGCTGCTGAGGAAGCCGCAGCGGAGCCCACCTCAGCCGCAGATTCCATGGCGCCCTCAGAGCCCATCTTCTCCCGCCTAGTAGATGTGAGCCCACTCGGATGTGTGCTGTATATGACTGACATCCTTCTGTGCATGCATGACAAGCATGTCCTATGAGAGCTTAGGTGCTACCTGTTGCACTTGAGGATCCTTTGGGGGGTTCCTAGGTCATAAGCGTGGCATGACTCTCCTGTAAACCCTTCTGACCAGCCAACAGGCATATTGTCCAGCTTATAGAGGCATCAGGAAGCTTTTCCACCAGCAATGCCAAGCCCTCTGTGTTTGCGCAGCCGCCCTTCAGTGGAGCTGGAGGAGCGTCTCAGCCGGTGTCAAAGACGTCTGGCCCCCTCGATGCAGGGGGCCAGAGCCTGTCAGCTGTCCCAGTGCCTGATCTGGCAGCATCCTGTCCATCGGTCCTGGAAGATGTCTTGAAGGAAAATCTTTCAGGTAATTCCACTGCCACAGGCATCCTTCGAGCAATGTGTGCTCGGGCCGCTGTAGTGAAGGCTGACAGGCTTTACCAGATGCAACATGCAGTACACTTCTCACAAGACAACTGTGTGTGCACCCACCGCGCTGCATGACCTTGCGCTTTGCGTTCTGGGAGCACGAGCTGATGGGCACGAAGTGATTGTGGTTTTTTGCTGCTGCGCAGACATCATTGAGATGCAGGCAGTGGACCGGGACCTCTTCTCCTTTGTGCTGCAGCTGTTGCAGCACAGTGAAGAGAGCACGCACCGCAAGCTGCGGCGCACAGAGCCCTCAGCCAGCAGCTCGCCTGTCAGGCAAGCAACTAACCCTGCCTGCACATCCCTGCGCATCCGTGGATGCTGTACATAGCAGAGTCTTTCTTACCATGCATTGCCCGACATGGGGTTAAAAGCATCAGAAAAGGCACTGGCGCAGGCCATCATCGACATCAACAGCAACAGCAACACTCGGCTGTTGTTTCAGATGTCACGTACATGCCACTACTGACTGTGATGTTGGTCTATGCAGCGAGAGCAGTCAGGGGCCTGGAGGCACCAGCACGCCCTCTCTGAGCCCCAATACCGGCCGCAGCGGCCGCGTGGAGGACTCCGAGGCCACCGCTGTCATGCTCATGGCTTTCGCCATCAAGTTTGCCTTCAAGGTGCTCACCCTTTCACCTGACACACCTGCACTTGGATTGCCGAAAGTATCAGTCTGACAGGGCGCCAAGGTGCACATGTGCTGCTTTTGAACAGCATGGGGCTCCAGTAAGTGGTGTGAGCAGGACTGACAAGTTGCTGGGGATGTCTGTGGCATGGTGGTGTGCAGGCGCTGCGCACGTCGTCTGATCATCGGCACTCAACATTCTGTGCTGCGCAGGTGTACCTGAGGGCGCACCCCTCGCTGCAAGGCGACATGGAGCAGTGGGCGTCTGCGCTGAGCGCGCTAGGGGAGCGCAGCCAGCCGGCGCTGCGCTTTCTGCTGGGCTTCCTCACAAGGGACCCCCACATCACCCAGACCGTCAGCGCCTCCCTGTTTGGCTACGAGGAGGACTGCCTCTACCTGGCCGACGATGTCAACTACCTTGTTGTCAACTACCTCATAACCAACGAGATAGTGAGGAGCTTCCCCTGCAAGCATGCCCCAGTCGCTCCCCACGTGCTGTCTGATGCTATTCCAGAGGGCAACAGATGTCACCAAAATCTGGCTATATGCCAAGACAATCTGTAAACAAGGGGCCTCACCTCTGTTCCTGGTGCCACTGTGACGAAGTCTGCAGCTGACGCTGCCGGAATGTGGTATAATGCCTCACACTTTGCCTCTTAGCTGCACTCGGACCAGATGTTGCTGTAGCCTTCTACAGGCTCCTTATATGCCCGGCTGCCACGCAGGCAACCAAGGGGCAGTGCACTGAGAGTCTGTGCATGTCGCAGGAGGATGTCCGCAACTGGGTGGCCAAGATCATGATCGACGCGCTGAAGCAGGGCGCCAGCCAGGGGATGCTGCTTGAGCCCGAGGAGACTGCGCCGGGCGGGGTGGCGCCCCTGTCAGTCGCACTGACGGGGCTGATCAGTGCGATGCTGATGCTCGCGGACAATCAGCCGCGCGTCACGCGCACCTACGTCTTCCGCGACTCTAACGAGCAGATGTTTCGCATCCTCAAGGTCAGCACTCCCCACCGAGGGGCTCCAGGGCAAGCCAGAAGTTGTCAGTGTGTCAAAATCTGGCTGTATATTAGCCACTTTACCGAGCCAAGAATAATGCGAGGGAAAGGCAGAGGCATAAGTCTGATCAAGGCATAGCCCTAAGTCCGATAAGGAGTGAGGACAACCCACAGTGTTGCACTGCACAGGTCTAGAGAGGGAGGCAAGCAGAACCTGCTGGGATGGTCTGCTGCAAGAAATGCCCTCTTCATTCAAACTGGCCTGCAGGAGTACATGGACCTGGGGCCGGCGTATGTGGAGCACGTGGCATCGCTGCGCGTGCACGGGCTGCCCGTGGCGGTGCAAAAGATGAGCAGCGCGCTGTTCAACTACACCGAGCACGACTTCCCGCGTGTGGTGGAGCCCCTGGAACTGCTTGCCCTCCTCCACTGCATTGGCACCCTCGTGCGCAGGTGCGGACCCCTCACAACAACACTTGTCTGATGTTAATGGTCAGCAACAGCCGCAGCCTGCAATGCACAGCCGCGCTCGTGCGGAGGTGCAATTCTTCTGCATGCAGTAGCACATTTCCCGCGTGGGGGCCTCTTGGTGTGTCCTGCAGCAAGCTCAGCATATGCTGGGCATACTGTGCATGAATTGTTAAGAGGAAACATCCCTCCCGGTCTTCAGGGGCCATGCATGACAGACTAAGGTTGATGCCGGCATGTGTATCTGCAAGGAGCTGAGTGTAAAGCAGTCGTCTGTGTGGTGATTAGGATGGACACAGACGGCCCCCATGGACCGTCGGAGCCTGTTGCAACCAACCGCTTCCGCCTGGAGCCGGTGCTGCGCCACCATACATACCCTGCGCCAGCGTGGCACAACACTATGGACAAGGAAGTGCTGAGGACCTTCGTCGCAGCCCCCTTCATCCTCGACAAGGTGGACCCCCTTCCCAAGCCATCCAGGCTTGCTTTATTTATGCTGCTGGGTGCAAAGGGCCCTGTTGCTGACTGCAGTGCCCGTTCACGAGATGCGTCCTCTGTGAATATCAGGGTGGTATTGGACAGGCATCTCGAGTTCCTGAAGGGCATGGTCTCTCACAGGGCTGGCTGTGCTGGCACAGCCTTATGCTCGATGCAGCTCAAGCGGCAAAACTTTCTCAGACTTGTGACTGCCTGCTCTCGAATACCTCTTTGGCAGCTCTGCTGCAGCTCTTGCCGCATCACAGGTGTTTGGCCTCAGTTGCGCTGAGGGAACTTCTGATGGTCTCTGAGTGCACGTCTGTCTGCAGGACGTGCTTGGCTGGATGAAGTTCAGCAACTCCCAGTCCCACCTTAGCATGAGGCGTGTCACGGAGGCGGTGATGGTGCAGATGCGCAAGGCCCTCGCTGAGGAGCTTCAAGCAGCTTTTCAGGTGACAGCCGCCCCTCTGCATGCCTGTATGCCGGTGAAGAAAGCAGGGCTGCGGGGCGCAGGAGCCATCGCAGAGGCTGGATGCAAGCGCTGCTGAATAATTCTGTAGTGAGGCCTTTGAGATGGCTGTAGGAGTAGTTGGAGCTGCTATGCATGCTCAGGGGTATCACCAAGACGGTCATCAGTCAATGCTGTCTCGGAGGATGAACAGGACAGTGTGGTGGTGCTGCAGGAGTACTCGGAGCTGCTGTGCACGCAAGACAAGTTTTGGCAGGAGCGCCTGACGCTGGCCATTGGCCTGCAGCGGGAATCCACGGGGCTGCTGCACATGGCCCTCAACGAGCAGACCAAGCCCCTGCGGCGCTATTTCGCCGTGCGCATGCTTCTCTGCATGGCCAGCGAGTTCCCCGAGGTACTTCTCCTGCTCCTCCTCTGTGCCGATGCTGGCTTATGCCTGGACTCGTCCCTGAAGCATGGGCATTGCCAGTCTCCTGTGAGGCATGTCCATTGTCTAAATCGAACTTCTGCCAGGAAGACTGGAGCTGCAGCCTCTGCTCATTGTCCTGTGCTGAGACAACACCATGCCCGCATGCCAGGATATCACACTTCAAAGCGTCACAGCTTTGTGCCTCTGGCAAAGGCTGCTGAGGGACGGCATCCATTGAAGCACTGACAAGCGCTCTCGTAAAGCAGTGGCTGCGCAGGCAAGGCAGTTTTTGGCAGGCCAGGACTGGGACAGGGCCAAGAGCGAGATCTACAACATCTACAACCGCGAGCAGCCGCGCCGGTGCTCTGTGACCCACCAGGTGACCCTCCTGATGACCCTCCTGGCCCACCCACCTGCCCCGGCCTCTCGGCCTGGGGTCTGGTGGCGGAGGGTCCCCAAGGGCTGCTTCAGTGCAGTCTCCAAAGAGTGTGACAGAGTGCACCCGATGCGGCACCAGTGGGAAATGTCGACGCCTCCTCTGTGATCCGGTGCTTCGATCTCGACCCATGCTTGGAGGTATCTGCTGCCAGTTGCTGCCAATCAGTGTATCGCATATCATCCCCTCCCAGGCGTACCATTGTGCTGTGCAGCGAGATGCACTGATTCATAGTCCTTCAACGATGCATTGTACGCTGCACCATCCCAATGTCTGAGGCTAAAGATCTGCGCAAGAGCTGTCTCATTGCTATGCAGGAGATGGCGAAGGTGCTGCAGAGCTTGGATTTCCTCACAATGTCTGAGCCTGTGGAGGCTGAGGGTACTGCCACATCACCCTGACAGCCTCTTCAGGCCACCTTCATCACCCTGCAGATACATACCTGCAGGCCGGCCGGAGCTCCAGCTGCGTGCAACCTTGCAGAGGGGGATAGACGGAATAATGAGCACTGCAACATATTGCGTTGACTTTGGGGGTACGCATCTTTGCAAGAGCAGCTGCATTAAGATGCAGCAGATGATTGAGTAGCCTGTCATAGTGCCCATGGTATCTGCAAATTTGCACGGGCTACAAGGCAAGAATCAGTTGCTGCAGTACGTACGGCTGAGGCGTCACCAGCCAAACAATATTTCTTGGAACCTGTGCTAACTGGCAGAAACAGCAAGCCCTTGCATCTCCTCATCAGCATGGCGTTAGGCTCCCATGCTGTTCGCAAAACCTCCCTGTGTTGGAGTACAGTGTTTACATAACAGCAAGATCAAGGTTGGCAGAGTGTGTGCCCTTGCATTACATGCCGCTGTGTACAAGGAGAGCTGCCAAGGATGTACGGCGCTAGCGCTAGATTGAGAGGTTGTCAGCCAGGTGATTGCAAGCCCTAGGTAGGCCTTGTTGTGGATGAGTCTTGTTGTTACTGCTATTTTTGGTTGCGGCACGCCAGGGGTGGTTGTAAAGAAGCCCAAAGGGAGAGATGTCTTCTGAGAAGCAAGCGCACAGCAATAGATAGCTCCGCTGCCTGAGTCACTGGGATATGCTCAGAATCCACTTTCAATTGACAGCCCACTGCATAGATTGTCTACAGATCGTCTAGCTAGCACGGACAATGCGCCCTGGAAATGTGCCACTGTGTCTCATCAAATCGCAGCCTCTGACACTTGGGAGTTGTCTGTCTCCTGCTTGAGATCCCTGGCAGGGCTGACGTTGAGACACGCATAAGCGTAGCTAGGCGTGCACCTGTGTTGACAAGAAGTTTGAAACACCCTTGCCACATCGTATGTGACTACCGCAAATGCATCTGATGTGACTGCTGCCAGTGCAACCGGGGGTCTCTGGAGTTGCCTATGGCACATTTGTACGTACATATATCCCTGAATATACACACTGACTGACACTGGGTTAGAGCACGATGGCATCTCTGTTTTGCTCCTGCTTCTTCATGCTATGCTGCTTCATCGTGCGCACCCGCTAAGAGCCATGGCACCGCCTCACCCCTTGGGCACATACCCTGTTATGCTGGCTATGACATCCTTGCGGGCCTCCTTCTTGATGTGCTGCACCTCCTTTGTCAGCTCTGCCAGCTCGTCAGAGTGCTGCTGGTACTTTGGGTAGTATACGAGAGTTGACAGCTGCCCATTGCCGGCTTCCTGCACAATCTTCTGTGCCCGTCCCAGCACGCCTTCCACCTGTGCAGAATGAGATCAGTTGGCAACAAGTCCACGCATCAATGAATTTGCCACGAGGCATCTCTTAGACAAAGAAGATGGCAGAAAGGCGCGTGATGCAGCACACTAGAAGCTTTCAGCTTTGCCAGAACAGTGACTGCACACCTGATCGCTTTCTACAGAGGAGGATTGCGGCTTTTCATTCCGCAGCCGCTCTTTCTCTTTCAGCATTGCTTCAACCACCTTCTGGCCCCCTTCTAGCGTCTTTGCCCGCTTGACATAGGCATCCCCCAGTGCAGCAAGACAAGCAGCACCCACGAGACCCAGCGTGAGCTTGTCGGCCTGCTTCAACAGGTAACTAGACATTCTTGCAAGAGCTGCACCTACGGTCTGAGGCCTGCCCTTGGTCTCATCTTCCTGCAATGCCATGATGAGTCAGCAAATGGCAGGAGCTATCGTATCGCATAGCTGTGATGACATCCTCCTTTACATCCAAACGGGAGGACAGTGAGAAAAATCTGAACCCACAAGTCTAGGATCTTACCTTTCTGAGCTCATAGAGCCTCTCTCAGGACTGAACATTCTGACATCGCGCTCTCAGTATGCTGAGTCTTGTTACGAGAGCCCTGAAACTAGCCAGGCGAGCAGAAGACGGTGCACCACGCGCGACTAGCGAGCCTCAGTCAGGCAGCAGGATTGCGTTAAGACGCAGGGCATCTGCATATAGAATCTGAAACCTATACCATACATGTTTATGCACCCCTCAAAACCCTCTCGATGAGGATTGAACGGCAGATACGGTAAAGGCAAGGCGCTTTCACTGTGCGAGAGGTGTTCGTGGTGTGTGGGCTAGCTTTAGGACACGCAAGATGTCGCAGACCACCTTCACAGCCCTGAATGGGGCCCCCACGTTCCTTACAGGCAGGAAGGTCGTGAGCAAGGCTCGTGCTGCACCCTCAAAGCGCGCATCATTCCAGGTATCAGCAGCACTGCAGCAAGGAAGACGCCTCTGGGCTCCAGGTAATTTGCTGCAGTGTCTGCGTGCGTTGTTGCTTGCACTGGTCAGCCCGAGAGCGCAGCCACTGCACCAGGTTTCCTCAGCACATGGAACTCATGGCAGCAATGACTACTCACTGGAGCGTACTGTCAAATTCGCATCGTTTGGGCTTAGCAGATATTGTTCCGTAAGCTAGTGAGACACACGACGCCTATCGCCGGCTCAGCGGCCACCTCCCAGCCATGTGCCACATGCATGTTTGCAAGGCATCAAAGGGTGATCAGAGCGTTTTCAGACACGAACGAAAGATTCCTGCCACGGCAATCTGCAAAAGGGGGGACTCTAGATCAGAGTCTCTGCTATGAGGGTTTCTTTCATAGGACAGGACGAACAGGCAATGAGCACTTCCTGGGTGTGCTTCAGGAGTTGAGGCACCAGAGTACCTCAATGGCGACCTTGCTGGAGACTACGGCTGGGACCCCCTCGGCCTGGGAGCAAACCCAGAGAGGCTGAACTGGTATGCCTCTGGAGTATCATGAGACCAGGCTTGTGCAAAGCAGGCATCTTGGGCATTTTACACTGCAGTACAGAGATGCACCTCATCTCAAGATTTTCTCATTGCCTTACTTAAGGTTGCTACCAGGAGGGGCATTTGTGGGAGTCTCTCCTGCAGACAGGTTACATGAAGTCACCTACGGATGTGTGAGGGAGTGTTGCTGCTGCAGGTACAGACAGGCCGAGCTGCAGAACGGGCGGTGGGCCATGCTGGGAGTGGCAGGCATCCTGGTGCAGGAGATCGTGAAGCCCGGAGTCTTCTTTTACAATGCTGGCCTCCCAGAGAACCTCCCCAACATCAACTTTGGTGGCCCTGACGGCAAGGTGACACTCCTTGCCTTGCAGGCCTCACAGGGCTTCTAAGGCAGCATTGCTTGCAGAGCAGAGTCACTGGAAGATTACAATCAGCACCACCTAATATGGCCTATCGGTTCAGGACTGACCCACAGCAAAGGGCTGCACTGAGGGCGCCTCCGGCAGCAAGGGGCATGCAGGCAGGCTGAGGTGGCTGGCCGGTGTGTGCAGGTGAACCTGGGCGGTATCCTGGCCTGGGAGTTGCTGCTGATGCACTGGGTGGAGGTCCGCCGCTGGCAAGACATCCGCAAGCCCGGCTCCGTCAACGAGGTGGGTCAAAGCGCAACACCCTCATCTCACAGGGCTGCAGACCTTGAGGCGTACAACAGTGCACGGTGACAGCCGCATGCCGCATGCTGACATCAATATCTTGACCTATCATGCATCACTGCATGCCTTAGACTACAGAAGTGTTACGACACAGGGAATATCACATTGACATGATAGCATGTGAGGTGGTCAGAGCTGAGGGTGTTGGTCTCAATGCAGGACCCCATCTTCAAGGGCAACAAGGTCCCCAACCCAGAGACAGGCTACCCAGGTGACGCCTCAGCCCAGATCCACTTGCCACACAGTGTTAGATGCTCACTCTCACTGCAAGCGATTGGCACAGGTGTTTCCAGGCAGGTGCTGATGACAGCATGTGTGCGCAGGCGGCATCTTTGACCCCTTTGGCTTCTCCAAGGGCAACTTCAAGGTCAGGGGCTTCTTTCTGCCGCCTCTGTATAAGTGGGCGTTTGCAGCACCCACACGTCCTCTACTGATAGCAGCAGTTGCATCTGGAGCTAGCACATACAGCACAGTGCACCAGTTGCATGGTCTTCGAAGAAGCTGACAGCGCTATGCGTTTGCAGGAGCTCCAGACAAAGGAGATCAAGAACGCCAGGCTGGCCATGGTTGCCTTTGTAGGTATGGCTTATGCGCACATGTGGCCATGTTCTCACCGGGGGGAAGGTCTCCCCCAGCACTGCAACCACATCATTGCGCGAAGAGCGCCCCTGGGCTTGCATGCTTTATGTTGCCTTTCTATGCAGCTGGAGGTATAGAGTTCCATGCTATTGTTCAAGGTAATTTGCAAATGTCCTGAAGGGCAGTTCTTGGTCTCTGCAGGGTTCATCGTGGCAGCGCAGGCGACAGGGCAGGGCCCGCTGGCCAACCTGGGAGCGCACCTGAGCAACCCCTTCGGCAACAACATCACCAAGAACATCGGCCGCTGCATGATCCCCTCCTCCGTGGACGTCCAGGGCATCCGCATCCCCCTCACCTGCCTCTGGCCCGGCCAGCAGATGGGCTGAGCCGCAGGGCTGCAGCTTCCCTGCAGGCCCCTCCACAGGACGGTGGCAGCCGGCAAGAGCCCAACAAGAAGGAAGCACTCCAGCAGGGGATAGCCGGCAGTACACAATTTTGGACGGTCAAGTCATGTACGCAAGCACAGGGTCCAGAGTTGGTGAGGTGGCAGCCCGTTGCAGGGTTATAAGTTGGTTGAGTTATTGGGAGCTGCTGTTGGAGCTTGATGTCGTGAAGGCTGCCAGCTAATTAAAGAAAAGCTGAACGCTAGGGACATCTGCTACAGACTCTAACCCTGCGCCACTGTCTGCTGTGCACAATGGTAGAACGCCTTTCGGTGAGGCACATGCTTTGGTATTTGCAACGGCATCCCTCCGAAGCTTGTATAACAGGTCTGTAAAAGCATGCTGCGCAGAAGCTTCAAGCACTGCTTCGCTGACGTTCACTTAACTTAAGTGGCAAGCAGTGCTTGCCAGGTTGCAGCATTTGCACATTTGTCAAGCACTGCTTCGCCTGTGGCATGTACAAGCGCACGTATTTCTGCTGTAGCTTGTTTGGTTTTGCTTGTCGCTGGACCATCCTTCATATGCAGATTCAGATTCAGATTCAGATTACATCTCTTCCAGCCACACCAGGCTGATCAGATGTTTGACCCTCATATGATTCAGATTCAGATTCAGATTCAGATTCAGATTCAGATTACATCTCTTCCAGCCACACCAGGCTGATCAGATGTTTGACCCTCATATG